>OX388306.1:15734041-15822001 GCA_947579605.1 Athripsodes cinereus | reverse complement strand
TCACTGCTACAACGGGTAAGGTAAGATGGTTAAAGGCGCAGAGGTAAGCAGGTAACACTTTCACATTATGTGATGTGCCGCAAATACTAGTCAGATACATACTAAAAACTTCTCTACATATTTCAATAAGTTATTTTTTGATGTTCTCCTGATTTCCTTCCATAATGACGAACATATTTTAATATAATTTTATGCAAAAACGTAGAACTTTATGAATAATATATCGGCTGTACTAAGGACAAAGGCATCAAATCACAATTTTGGCAAAAGTGGTTTTATGTTTTAAAATCAATCATTGCTGTCTTGTACATATTCTGGTAAAAGGATTCGATACCCAAACGTCTAGTTTTTATGGAAAAAGCAAAATATATTTTAACGGTAGTTATAGGTAACGAGTTCGTCGGTAGCCTGGAGGTAGAGTCTCGGCCTTCTGAACAAGGGGTCCGGGGTTCGATCCCAGGTGCCGGCAAACTCCCCTTTCACGACACAAGCTTTTAGCTTACTGTGAAAGGTGTATAAGGTTGTATTTGGGTTTATAACAAAAACCCAGATATATCTTTTTAAAAAAAAAAAAAAAACTAGGACTTGATTGCAAATATCGAATAGGGGAAATAAAAGACAATATCATCCGGACATAATTTGACGGCGAGGTAGAAGCATCATATCAAATAACTCCAAACATACTTATCTCTTTTACACGTTGCTAAAATCTGTCAGTACAAAGGACTCAATCAACATTTTTTTTTAAATCTTATAACTTGATAAATCCTGAATAGTATACATAATAAAAAAACTACATTAAATGGTAAAGTAATAATGACAACAATTTGACATTTTCTTTATCCTACAGTTTTTTGCTTCTCCTACAAAATTTTACTAATGTTGTTTAGAGCCTTTGTCCTGATAACAGTCGAATTATATTGATAATATAATAATGTCATACAACATTCTGTAGAATATGAAGAAATACGAAACATGATTTAAATAGACAAATAAATAAAACCATTTAATTTTAGTCCGTATCTATATTATTACATTAATAAACATCATAAAACGTATTACTAGTACACACTTTTTTGGCGATTTAAATCACACGAGATATAAGCAAGTACGTTTTAAAATAATACTTAGTATCCGACTGTCTCTCGACCTAAATTATGTAATGTGTAAAGTATGGTAGAGGCAGCAAAGGTTCTCCAGGCTCTGGTCGGACTGAGGAGACGAGTCACTGCACTCACATTGTTGGATGTGAATGATGATGATGATAATAATAATAATAACTTGTTCATAACATAACATAACATTATCACTAACAACATTTCGAAAGCAAATCGGTTATTTCACATTGTCAGTACTTCCACAACTTAACAAATGCCTCGGGCCCCTATAGTCCACAATCTATAATAGGTATTATAAAAAAATAATTGTACCTGACGTCGATTTATTTATAACACGATATGAAATATTTATGTCCATAAAATTGTACAAAATTTATGCGAGAACTATAAGTGGGGTTGTGAATGAACTATTTGAATGTAACGATCGTCCTCCGTATGATTATATATATAATAATGAAAACAAAATAAAAAACAGATTGGGTGACATATATTATTATCACATCGCTGGGTTGAATAACTTTATATAATATTATCTAATGCGTGCGAATATTTGTCAAATTGAATTGTCGAATTTAATTATATTTAGATAAAAAAGCAATAGAATAATTGAATATGGCAATTTTTTTACTGGTAAATAAAAAAGCTTTCAGTATTTCGAAATATTACAAACATAATAGTTGTAGTAATTGCATGTGAGTGATGATGAGAAAAAATAAATAAATGATTTATAAGAGGTTTTGGAAGTGTTGCACCTGCTGACCGGCAAGACAGTGAGCTTGTTATGTGGAGCTAAGGCCTCGAGGAGATAATTGCAGATCGGAGAATATAAATAAATAATTTAGGACGATGATAGGGTGGTCGGACAAAGGGGGCGCGGAGAAACACAGACAGGGTAACAGAAGAGAAGATTATAATTTTACGCAAGAAATCAAATACAAACTACCATCCTATTACCTGTATTATACCTATAAGGAAAACAAATACAAACTACCATCCTATTACCTGTATTATACCTATAAGGAAAACAAATACAAACTACCATCCTATTACCTGTATTATACCTATAAGGAAAACAAATACAAACTACCATCCTATTACCTGTATTATACCTATAAGGAAAACAAATACAAACTACCATCCTATTACCTGTATTATACCTATAAGGAAAACAAATACAAACTACCATCCTATTACCTGTATTATACCTATAAGGAAAACAAATAAACAACAGTGACTATAGTCATTTTAAAATATTTACCTAATTAAATATCGATAATTCGATACTGTGTTATTTATTTTAATATTCAACAAAATAATTGGAAAAATAATAATAATATTTTGAATACGACATTTTATATCTATCTTCAATCGACACTAATCTAATTATTCATAGAAGATATTTCTAATAATGGTCACGGATATCGTTCCTAGATGTTTTAAAGCGTCCTCGAGATGATACTATCTCAGCAAACACGGCAGCGTATATTGAAAGTATACAAAGCCAGTACGCATTCATCGTGTTCTTCTTACACTATAGGTATGGTTTCATATTGTGTCACAAAATATAGTTTCAGAAAACATACACGATTTCTGCGTAATGGTCGTATATACTTTCTGACGCTGTTAGTAATAAGTTAACTTAAGTAATTATACATGGTTAAAAACAACATGTTCAGGATGTTAACGTGTAATAAGTATTCATAAAGTATACAATCTCAGAAAGATAGTTATTTTTTTTTTATTTTTTTATTTATTATAAAAAGATATATTATCTGGGTTTGTTATAAACCCAAATACAACCTTATACACCTTTCACACTAAGCTCAAAGCTTGTGCCGTGAAAGGGGAGTTTGCCGGCACCTGGGATCGAACCACGGTAATATATATAGCAATTAGTAATCGTTCGACGCTCTGAATGGAGGAGGCTGGTTTCTGCCCTGTGCTCCCGAGAGGAGCGTTGAGGGCGATGATGATGATGATGATGAGTAGGTAATCGTAAAATATATAGCAATTAGTAATCAACTCATCATGCAGATAACTTAACTGGTAATTTAAAGGTACCTTTAAAAGTAATTAATTTCTTAGTAAGCGAGAAAAATATTTTTTTTTATATAGAAAAGAAATGCAAGTTCAAGTACTTATTACAAAAAAAGGCGCCAGTCACATTATAAAAAAAAAACTAGATTGTTTTGGTATGATAAATCGTGCTTTCTTTCCCAAGTTTGTTTCGGTATCGAAATTATCTATATATATTTTTATATTAATATATTTATATAAAAAAAAATATCAGCACTGCTTAGTAACCACCAGTGCTGATTAAAATGTATAGACATTAGCTGAAATAATTATTGTAAATATTCCAACGATTTAATGTGAATAAGTAAACTGTTTCGCATAAATAAAATATTAACATTACCAGATGTATTATGGTGAAGAATAAATTAGAATATACTTATGTAACGTATATACACATTTACACTCGAAATGAAAAACAGTCGGACATTTTATCGGCAATCTTAAAAAAAACTGCTGCACCAGTTTTTAATACACACATACGCATTTACTAACTTACATATTGTGAATATTATCGATGGTTTAAAGCACAAAAGACACCTGTCCACTATTTAGGTAAAATGAGTTAATATATGTACAAGATCGGTTGCAACGTCTTCTATGTCCTGATTACCTAATTACCAGTAATACTTATATCATAATCGAAATATTTAACAAAAACCAGATGCCAAAAATTCTTAAATTATTATTTTTTTGTGCACAGATGTAACATGTCACATAAGATATTTGAGAATGTATTAATATCGACATAATTGATTCTTAAAAAGCACATGTCCACCAAGGACATCTTCTGAATTACTTTAAAATTAGATAATTAATTTTGAATCTCAAACTTTCAAACCCTGTTTTCTCTAAACTGTCAAATGTGGACATGTGTCTTCTGTGCTTTAAACCATCGTTATATTGTATTGAATTACCATCAGTGAAAGAATTGATATGAAACACATATGTTATAGTCACAACACACGTCACAAAAACTACATATTATTATTATCATCGTTTTTATGATTCCTTCGCCTGATATATTGATGGATGTTTCCGTTCCAATAAAATTGGTACTCTCAAGTTTTCCAGTGCCAAATAAATGTATTAAAAAAGTACGCCCCGTCAATGTAGATTATTATCATGTGCTCTAATCACAGAATGATTCCTAGTCACTCGTACTAACTACAAATATCATTTATCGTATATTGAAGAGTAAGGAAAGATATAAATATTTATTACTATAAGAATATAGATTTTCTGCCCTTATATGCAGTGTGCTTATAGCATTCTCAATACCAACAGTATAATAGCAACTATCCAATTTCCGGACCCCAACAACTAGATATTTTTCACATTCTAGATTTTTGCTAATTACACGTAGAAAGTGATATTCTTTCAATTTCACAAACTGAAAAATCTAATTGATATTTAGAAGCACATGCCTATTTGTTTTGAGTTTTCGGTAGACCGCCATGGCGCCATACTGCTTCTAAATTTTAACGTGACGTGACGTATCTCGGGTTGTTGGTTTATGGGGCTGGAGAGTTATATTAACATGACATGACTAAAACCATTTTGCAGATGAGTTTGACTAAATTTATGAATTTTCCAATTGAACACGTCGAAGTTGACCAATGCATTCTTGGGCAAGATATAAATACAAATATAAAAAAAAATGCATGCATACATATTCTATTAAACATTTTTGTACAAAATGTTTATAAAGAATAATATTTCAATCGTAAACATATTATATTAAGTAGATAAATTACAGAGATAAAAATTTACTACAAATTACCTAGAATGAAATCTTAAGGCTATCATTTAAACGATCAGCATAATATTGAAGTTTTGTTCATCAGAAAAATGTATTCTGTCGACATATATAATATTTTGATATGCTAATTATGCCCAGCGAGAAAATTATATTTGTATTGCAAATAATATGATATTGTAAAACTCTAAATTTAATCGACCAGTAAAATTATTATTTGACCAGCATAATGATTATTTGTGCAGCAAAATAAATAAATGAGCAGCAAACTGTGAGCTAATTTTAATTAAACTTGTGAAAGCTAAATTTTTAATCTTGTTCAAATAATTAACTTTGTATGTAGCATTAGGGTGTCCCTTATTTTTCAAAGTTTTAATTTTACAACGCATAGGCTCTTATTTTGTTCATTTGGTCCTAAAACACTCAAAAACCAATTTTTATCTTATTCGGGGCAGTGCAACCCGTGCCGACTTGCACGGAAACATCTTCATACAAGTTACTTCCCAGAGGCGGTGAGTGCCCACTGTTATTGTCACTCAGTCTTGGTTTTTCTGGTAATTATCGCGGATTTTTTTATATTTCAAAGATGTCAGTAGAACTAAGAATCAATGTAAACAGTATTTTCTTGGTTGGTGAAGTAAATCAATAGATGACAGGTGCAAAATAGCCGTCCAATCGTCAAGTTCTCGCAGTTCTGTCTTTCGACATACGCGATATTAAGTTGAATGTTAGTGAAAGCAAAAATCTAGTCATTCGCGTATGCATTGCATTCTGGGAAAAGGCTACAATACCTAATAGAGCTGTTAATAATCGTGTTAAGAGGTCAATGTATTTTTATTAGGTCTGGAAAGAGCTGCTAAAAAAAGCAAGAAGATTCAGGATTTTCATCGGCATTGTGAGGAGAATTTCCACTTGAATTGGATAATATATGCAATATTGTATTCGCCGATTTTTAGAGGATATATCCAAATTAATTAATGTCAATTTTGTAACTTTTTTTGATAATTATAAGAAATGCTCCATATAAATTTGTGTTTAAATCAATATTTAGCTAACATAGTGGTATTAAGTGATGATCTACATCTAAATTTATAAGACGCTTTAAGCAGCTTTTTTCTAAAACTTTGAGGCTCTGTCGGCACGGGTTCCAATCAACGTAGAAAGCTTAAATTCTGTTTGTGGGTAAGTAGTAGGCAAATAAACACAATTAGAGGGTATGCGTTTCAATAACTGAAGAAAATTTTTGTACCTAGCATCTTTTTATGTGATTTTATATGTAGCATCTAGCAACGATTCTAGCGTTTTTCGACATTTCAGTTAGACATTTCGTTAATATAGCAAAGCGGAAACTGGCATTATTTTCGTAGTCATCATTAATTTGGTAAGAAATCACAAAAACTTCATGTGGATCCGAAGGTAAATCGGTGTGTGAAAAATATTGTTTATCTAATATTTTCTGCCGGTCAAATAATAATTCTGCTGCTCAAATAACAATTCTGCTGCTCAAATAATAATTCTGCTGCTCAAATAACAATTCTGCTGGTCAATTAATTATTTTGTTGTGCGATTATTTATTAAGCTGTTAAAATTTGTTAATTTGCTGATATAACCAAGTTTGTTTGTAAAACAAGTGTTGCGATTATTTTTTACTAGCTTTTATAACCCGGCATCGCTCGGGTTTAAAAACAGATAATCATCCAAATAAATGTGTTAAAACTACACAATCTTATTGAAAAAAGTGAAGTAAGCACTAACTACGTAAAACTGATTAAGTAAATAAAAAGTGCAAAACCTATATAAAAAAATTTCTTCCCAATTTCAAAACATGAAGTTTGTAATCACACACGTCAATATTAGTAGGTGCCTACCTGAAAAAAAGTAGGTACTTTAACCTCTTCCCAATTTAAAAACTCAGTGTTTAAAACCCACATCCCCTTATTTAAGTAAAAAATTAGGAAATGCCTATAACAGAAAAAAAAACGGGTAAATGCTCTATTTTGAGAAAAAATAATAATAATTGGTTGGTTACCTACCAACATAGTTAAATAAAATTTCCCACATTTGAATTGGTATTTTAAGTTTTTATTTTCAGTTACTTAGATATTCAGATGTTTTGTCATTAGATTAAAAAATAAAAAAAATAACAAAACCCAGATAGGTATATCTTTTATAAAAAAAAATAACTACCAATAACATCAAAGTATGTTTATTATTCTATGGTAACAACCAAACGACCTCCTCAAACATGAATTGTCGTTTTACAGTTACTGGATGTTGGAAATTTAACATCCAGTAACTGTGTGCAAATTTGACTTCTGGTTTCAGTCTACATTTTTTTCAGTTTGTAATACTAAAGTAGCATTCACATTGCTTCACCTGTTCACATTTGTTCATCCTATACATTCACTGCCATCCGACACTCACGGTCATGTTGTATGTAGTTTGACGTCGTAAAAATAAATGAAAAATAGCACTTAATAAAATTTAAATCAAATGAATAAAATTCACGAAAGTATGATAATTTGGTACACGATTCTGACTTTCAATACAAATTCATAGAGAATAAGACAAATTAAAGGATAAAACTTGTTTATGGTCGTTTCAGTGAAAGGACCTTTCGTCAACATTATGTCGGGTAGTAATCGGTTTCATCCGGAATCGCTAGTGATTGATGAAACGATTGACTATTGATGAAACGCCTGTTCACACCTTTTTATTTTGGAGGATCATCCAGAGTGATCACTGGAAGTGAACAAATGTGAGCGCTCCTTTAGATAATCAGATGTTATGTCATTTAATTAAAAAGGATTAAGTACCGGTAACAACTAAGCATATTAATTATTATTCACCGGGAGCAACCAAACATTTTCCTCAAACATTAATTGGCGTTTACAGATTGGAAATTTGAAATATATTTACGGTGTACAAAATTGACTTCTAGTTACAGTCTACAAATCTAAATTATTATGTTTCAGTCAGCTAATTTAACGTCTAGTTACACCTTGAGTATTATGCTTTAAGTCTAAGATCTATTTAGCACCAAAATAGCTATATGTCATAATAATAATCTGCTCTATGCGTGCCAAAATCATGCATAAATAAGCACGTATTACCAAACGGATTCAATGTAGGATATACCAAAAACTTATTTTAAATAGAATCTGCAATCCAATCTACTGATGTTGGTGTGATATGTATTATCAATAACAATTATTTATTTTTCAGGTACTGATTTTAAAGTAACGAATACTCATAAAACCATAATAAAGTAAAGATTAATAACCATAACCAATAACCAATTTTCTGGCAACATTTATTTTCTAGCAACCCAGGGAGGCGTTCAAACAGTCACCGAGTGATCACTCGACGACGCTCTATCCGTTCACGCGCCCGGAGCGAGTCACCCGACGACTCGCACTGTTGCGTTCAGGCATGTCGTCGGGTGATCTACCGAAATCATAGCAAGATGATTATCACTCTGACAGTTACCTTGACGTTTGAGTGATGACGGTTGCCAAAACAATTGCGAAGTTAATCGTAATTATGGTGTATTCTTGTCTTATATAATTACTACTACTACTATACTATACCCTCACGCCATGTCCCAGGAGGGGTAGGCAGAGAGAACGGAACGCCATATAGATCTATCCTTACATACTTCTTTCGCTTCCTCTACATTCATCCAGTTTCTCATACATGCACGCTGATTTCTCTTACTCAGCACGCGTCCGTCCTTAAGAATTTGGTCCACGTGATCAAGCCACGTGGCTCTTGGACGTCCGCGCTTTCTCACACCCCTTCTTTCAGATAAATACATCCTCTTCGTCATCCTTTCATCTTGCATTCGCTCAACATGTCCAAACCATCTCAACTTGTTTACACGCATTCTGTTCACAACACTCCTCTCACATCCGCTCATTCTCCTGATATCCTCATTCTTCACTCTATCTCGCAACGTTTTACCAACCATTCTTCTCAGTGAACGCATCTCTACAGCATTTATTCCATTCTCATCCTTTTTCAACCACGTCCAAGTTTCGCTTGCAAACATAAGTGTCGGTATATAATTTTTCAAAACAGAAAATCATATTTTTTTAGTTCAAGAAGTGAAATGAAAGAGAAATTAAAATAGTTAGTGCAGATTTTAGTGAATAATTTATTTTTTACGGTTTGTTTAAATATGCATTATCCTAAAAACATTCTTAAAGCAAAGCCAATTTAACTATTCAAATTAAAAACGTAATCAAGTAAAGCATGACGCACTACCGCGAATGAATCTTACGAAAATGGCGCCAGTACGATGACATTTGGGATGTGAGCGCCCTTGAGGTGGATTTTTTTTCACAAAACGGCGCTTTACAAATCATCCAAATAATAATAATAATATAAAAACGCTCAAAGTTGTTCACGATTATCCGGGGTGCCATTCACCACTCATTGCAACTTCATGGTCGCTCAGGTCACTGAACATCGAGCGATATTTATGTTACCCTGAACGCCTCCCAGATAAAGCGTTGGATTTTGACATTTGTGGCACTTATATGACAGTTTTGAGATGTTTGCATTTAGAACGTATAATATTCTATAATTATTTTGAATTTAGAATACCCCAGTGAAATTTAAAAATACCGCAAACCAAACAATAATAATTTTATTATGTGAAATTACAAATCGCGGTCATAATTCTTTATTTGAAATGTAATTATATTCCTAAAATAGATGTTACACAAATGACGTTTTATATTTAGCTACAATTTTATTTTTGGAGTGAGACATTGCCTTAAAACGGAATTATAAAGCTGGTATGCAATTCTAACAATTTACTTTATCAATAGCCAATATCTTAATATCTAAACTTTGAAAATCTCATGTTTTTAGATGCTTGTTTTAAATAAATGAAATACTTCTAATGAAACAAATAGATGGAGGCATAATATGTGGTAATATATTACAAAAGTGCCTAGGTACTTAAATTATCACCGTATTATGTTAAATGCAAGTTTACTTATGTTATCTATGGGTTAATTAAAAATGAGAAAAATGAGGCACATGAGATGATTAAAAATGATATATTTCATGCCATTGTATTTGAGTTGGATCCCAGTTTTTGATAAAACAGATAACTATATTTTGAAATAAAAAGGAACTCTGAATATCTTACAATAAAATAAAAACATGTATTAATAGTATCGTTGTCGATATATAAGATTTTTTTAGATTTTGGAGTTTAGCATACTTCGACAATAGAACATTGAAGTATCACTGAATTAATAATTCTATGTTTTTGATATAACAGATAACTATATTTTGAAAAACTCTAAACATCTTACAATAAAATAAGAAGACGTATTAATAGTATCGTTGTAGATATATAAGATTTTTTAAGATTTTGAAGTTTAGCATACTTCGACAAAAGAACATTGAAATATCACTGAATTAATAATTCTATGTTTTTGATATTACAGATAACTATATTTTGAAAAACACTAAACATCTTACAATAAGATAAGAACATACAAATCACAAAACAAACAAACAAATGAACCAATGTACCAACCTAAATATTAATGTATTGGATTCTATGTCATTCATGTCGGCCAATATGAAATTAGCTCAAGATGTCAAAAATATGCAATTTTAACTCGCATAATTCAGGAGTTTTTATCATAACCAAACACAATAATTTATAACCAAAATAATCCCCAAATGTTTAGTTTCAGTACTGATGTATTTCTCGTTACATCCATTGTGAAATTAATTCAGTACATTGAAAAATGTTCGACCATGAATATTGCTACTTACAAAAACTTTCATAGATTTTTCCATACAAATTTTATTATTATAATTTCTTTGTCAATACATAAGATATTTTAAATGTTTTTGGCCTTGAACGTGCCCAGGAGATGAGACCTCGTATAGAGTGTATTATTTTACTTCTGTCTTTCCTTATTTCAGAGTCCATTGAGGACATACGAACTAACGAACGCTTTAGAATATTTATGTGTGGATGATACATTTCATTTGATATGATAAATCTTTCTAAATTCTCTGTGTTTGATATAACAGATAACTATATTTAGAAATAAGAAGAAACTAAGAATATCCTACAATAAAATAAGAACACATATTGTCGATTGTTGTAGATAATATGAGATTTTTGTGATTTTACAAAACATCAACAAAAGATTGTTGATACATCATGATTTATAAATTCAATCTTTATAAAAGAATACTTATTAAATGTTTTCAGCTCGCATACTGGATGAGACATATCGTAAAGAGGACATAAAAGTCAAAAAACAAACAAACTAATGAACCGATGTACCAACCAAAATATTAATGTATTGGATTCTATGTCATTCATGTCGGCCATTATGAAATTAGCCCAAGATGTCAAAAATATGCAATTTTAACTCGCATAATTCAGGAGTTTTTATCATAACCAAACACAATAATTTATAACCAAAATAATCCCCATATGTTTAGTTTCAGTACTGATGTATTTCTCGTTACATCCATTGTGAAATTAATTCAGTACACTGAAAAATGTTCGACTATGAATATTGCTACTTACAAAAACTTTCATAGATTTATCCATACAAATTTTATTATTATAATATCTTTATCAATACATAAGATATTTTAAATGTTTTTGGCCTTGAACGTGCCCAGGATATGAGACCTCGTATAGAGTGTATTATTTTACTTCTGTCTTTCCTTATTTCAGAGTCCATTAAGGACATACGAACATACATACGAACGCATTAGAATATTTATGTGTGGATTTATTGCCGATGAAAACATTGTTTGCTGCGCAAATGACTTAAATGCTGATTTTTTCTTGCCGAACGGATTAATAGCCGATCAAATAATTAGTTCCCAATCTTTAATGCCTCAAAATGAAGGATTCCGTCAGGTTATTCTATTCTATGTTTAAAGGCCATCCACTCGTTTACGAGCTATTAGGTACGTTAAGCTAAAAAAATATTCCTGCTATAAGTGAACTGAAAATAAATTATTTTAATGAAAACTTAAAAATATTTTCATATTTCAAATGCTGAAGTAAAATACAATTCTGCTACTATCACATATGAATGCAAGCGAAACATGTGGCTGAAAAATGACGAAAGTGGAATAAATACATTGAAAAGATACGATCGCTGAGAAGAATGATTAGTAAAACGTTGTGTGATAGAGTGAGGCATGATAATAATAATAATAGACAATTTATAATGCGCCGTTTTGTGAAATAAATCCACTTCAAGGGTGCGCCCTAAAATATTGTGTTAATACTTGTAACTTAATCCTAATCCATAAGTATTTATGAGCAAATTATATTATAAACTACACATATAAAATAATAACAACGAATTATACAATTTATATCGGTTAAATGATACGCCAAACAAGTGTGTTTTCAACCGACTCTTAAACAAAGCAAGAGACTGTGTCTTACGCACTTGTTCCACATGGATGGTCCAGCCGAGCTGAAGGCTCGATAGGAATATTTTGGTCTTCCTCTTACACTGACCTCCGTCAGCCTGACACCTGCGTCAGAGCCTGATCTAAGGGTGGCTTGCCTTTGATTTGGAACCTGTTGTCTGCAGAGATCGGAGATGTATGATGGAATAAAATAAAATGATGAAATAAAATATGTATTAATCATAAATTATTTTGAGACCATTTTGCACTTTTTAGCGCTGCGTCCATAAGTAAGTCTATTTTTTAAAAATGATTCACGTATTGTGCACAAATAAAATTGTAATTTTGTTTTATAGATCATGTATACTATGAGTATGAGAATCCTCTATTCCTCTTCTTGTGTCCCTATAGAAAGTACAATATGCGGGTATGTGACTGTGAGTAGGTGCTCATTAAAATAAAACTGTATTGAGAAAGAACATCATTCTGCCGGAGTGGTTACCCACAGACAGACATAGTTTACGACTTTCAGCCATTGAATCATAAAGTTCGAAACGCTTTGCCAAGTTGAGAATAAACGACGATATAAGTAAACTTTATATATTATAATATATACCTACACACTCACATCGCTTCTTATATAAACATAAAGTCCGTTTCACAGTTGTATACCATTTGCATTCAATTCTATACTAAATAGGCACACAAAATATTTAAAATATCCTTTGACGCTACACGAAATACACAATATAAAGTTGAAATCTATCATAAATACGGGACTATTGACGATGGAATAACATTAATTACATGGAGGTACCTACTTTACTGGCTATCTTAATTGTGTGATAAGCTGTGATGAAATAGATAGATAATGTAATTGTTTTTATAAAATTTATTAATTAAATTTCACTGTATGAGACCATAAAAGTATATAATTTTCCTATAGAAAAATCATTCGTGTTCTGATTTCTTTGATATTTTATGTTTAGTCATTTTATATATTAAATATACGATTTTATTAACAACATTATTAAAGCTTTATAATATAATAGGTGTATATGTAGAGTCTCCCAAACACAAAACTTAGTAACATTTATGTTTAGTTTAAGTTATTATGTTTAGTTCACATTAATAAAGTGTTAGTAAATCTGTATTTTCAAATGTTACATATGAATATGTTTCTATAAAATGAATACCTTCTAAGTTTACTGGAAGACAATACCTCAAGGCAACATGTACGCCTTTTGCACAAATATATTGTGACAAACTACTGTTTGAGGATGAGTTGATCGTAAAAAGGTGGAAAGAATACCTAGAACAACTTTACAAAGGAAAGAACATACTTGAGGAAAGTAAAGCACTGGTAACAGAATATGACAAAGAAAATAATGGAGATGATATCTTAAGAAGTGAATTTGATATTGCCTTATCAAAATTGAGAGACGGCAAAGCACCAGGTATTGACCTAATTCCATCAGAGCTGCTTAAATGCGCAGGAAGCGGCATGCTTAACACACTGTATAAGCTTGTCTGCAAAATATATGACACAGGAGAAATACCTGAGGACTTCGCCAAATGTCTGATACGAGCGCTACCTAAGAAAACAGGTACGACAAAGTGCGAACAACACAGAACATTAGGCATGATATCACACGCTTCTAAGATACTCACCAACATTATAATGAAAAGGGCGGAAAGTAAAATCAACGAAACACTTTCAGAAGATCAATTTGGATTCCGCAAAGAGACAGGTACAAGAGATGCGATTCTGAGTCTAAGACTTGTTCTCGGATAACAGTAAATAGAAAATAGAAACACATATATAGCATTCATCGACCTAGAAAAGGCATTCGATAAAGTAGAATGGGAACAACTTTTTAACATCCTAAACGAAATAGGAATGAGTTACAAAGACAGAAGAGCAATCTGGAGCCTATATAAGAACGAAATGGCCGTAATTAAAAGCGGAGAGAGCTGCGCAGAAGCGAGGGTAGAACAAGGTGTAAGACAGGGATGCTCAATGTCGCCAGCACTCTTTAACTGCTATATACAGCGAGCTATTGATGAACTGAGAGAAGAAATGAAGAACTGGACAGGAGTAAAAATAAATGGGAAAAAGGTCGACATGATTCGATATGCTGACGATATAGCCCTGCTCGCAGACTCCGAGATAGAACTGAACGAAGCCTTACAAAAAATGGAAAGTACACTGCTGTCAAAGTACAACATGAAAATTAATAAAGACAAAACAAAATGTATGGTCGTTGGAAGGGAGGAAACGACTGCGAACATTGCCATAAACGGAGTGAGCATCAAACAAGTAAAAGAGTTTGTGTACTTGGGCAGCAGAATAAACCAGGATGGACGCTCCAAATCAGAAATTGTGAGCAGAATAAACCAGGCAAGGATTGCCTTTAACAAAAAGTCTAAAATATTGGAATCCCCAAACATTGATTTAAGCGTAAGGAAGAACCTTACTAAAGCCTTCGTATGGAGCATTTTGCTTTATGGTTGTGAGACATGGACCATCAGCAAGATTGAAAGCGGACGGTTGGCGGCCTTTGAGATGTGGTGCTACAGACGCATGCTGAAGATCCATTGGTCGGAACACGTCGAAAACGAAGAAGTATTAAACAGGGTAGGCGAAAAAAGGCAACTCCTTAAGAGAATCAGCCAACAACGAGCTAACTGGATTGGCCACAACATCAGGCACCCAGGACTCCTCATCGCCATCGCGGAGGGTAGGACCGAGGGCACAAACGGCAGAGGCCGGCACAGAGATGCGTATATGGACCAACTGAAGAGGGACATGAATTGTGGCTCATACGTAAAGCTGAAAAAACTGGCTGAGAATAGGGAGAAATGGAGAAGAAAGACAAAACTCGTTGCAGACCAATCCAATGGATTGTAACTCATTATATATATTGTGACAATAAAGTGTTTATTATTATTATAACGATAAAATAACACAATACAGTGATATGATTTATTGTATTTTTTGTAGCCATAATATTTATGTGTAGGGTTCTCTCTATAATAATTATATTCTACTCCCGTTCTGAAATAATTACTAATTAAAAAAACGAAAAACACATGAATTATGAAGGACAGAATACGAAGCCCTCCCGCAATAGTAATGAGAGAGTAGTTAGTTTAAAGTACTAGAATGTACCTGCTATACAGCAACCAACTTTGCAGTGTACAGAGAAAAGGTATAAAGGAAACAGAAACAAGCATCAGGAGACGTTAACCGGTTAATGCTTAGCTAGCAATCAATCACAATATCATCCATCAGTATTTACAATAATAATACATAAACGCTTCCATCAATAAGATGTGTAAGTCATTAAACCATGACAGCTCATTATAGTTCAAGCTCTGCCTAGTGCCTATAGTATGTCTACATACATACATACATACATAATAATATGTACCCACTTATTTACAGCTGCTTAGGTTTATGTAGTCGCTAGCTTCTAGCATTCCTACGCCAGTATAAAGCTAAAGATATTATTACTGTACCTAGAAATGCCTATATATTATATATGTATAAAATGAAAACAATAACATTAAGAACTGCCTATACCTAATGTGTGCAATATGCACTTTTACTACAGAATCGTTCATACAGTATTATAATGATGCCATAATTTTCAACACTATTTGATATCTTAGATATTTACACAGTAGGTACCTACATTTAAAATTTATTTAATCCAATACAGAGATATGTTATAAGAATAGATACGAAGAGAACGCACGAAATGTGAGTCCACCTCACTGACTCCATATGCCGTCAGCCGTGGCGACTCCCTATTTAGTGTGTTTTGTACCGCTATAGACGCGAGACGTTTTGATGCAGTGTAAAAATATTAAACAAAAATGGGTAAAGATGTGATTAAAGGATGCAAAATTAAAAGAGACACATTCAAAAAGGACCGAAGTACTTCTTTGCACAGTTAAATGTATTTTTTAGATAATAGTTGAATTAATAAATATTTTTTAAAGAATTATTTAATTTCTTCTGTGCAACCTCTTGTAACTTCATCTATATTGAAGATAAATCAGGGTTACCGCTAACATTGTCCTTACTTATTCTTTTACGGATTTTGTAACTTTTGTCCAATTTTTTTTTAATTTAATTATTTTCTCACCTCCATCTTGTCTGGCAGAATACCTCAAGGTACAATTGAGCTCGTCGGTAGCCTGGAGGTGGAGTCTTGGCCTTGTGAACAAGGGGTCCGGGGTTCGATCCTAGGTGCCGGCAAACTCCCCTTTCACGACACAAGTTTTTCACTAACTGTGAAAGGTGTATAAGGTTGTATTTGGGTTTATATCAAAAACCCAGATATATCTTTTTTTTTAAAAAAAAAAACTGTTTGATCCATACAGAATAAATAAAAAAAAATTCTAATGATAATTCTGTAAATGTAAAGTATATATATTTTTTAAGATATCAATATTTAAAAAAATATTATTTAGTTAAAACATATAACATATATTTTGATAATTGCAAATTAGTTTTGATTTTCTATAATTGATTTACCTAAAGATTAACACCCAAATGTTTAGATGGATGTAAAGTTGACCAGTTTTGTCGGAATATTTATTGTTAGGAATTAATGTAATTTTGTATTCTTTAGTTTCTAAGGTATGTATTTTTAGGGTTGTTTTTATGTAATGTATGGAATATTTTTTGTGTAATTTTGCAGCTTTTCTGTAATGCAATAGGCTCTCATTCTGTAAAATGTATTAATAAATAAATAATATTTTTTTGTAATATTGAAGATTTTTCAATAATTATTAGTTCTCTAATTTGTTGGTATACTTAATTGAACTCGCTCTCTGTATATTGATTGTATTTGATTTGAATGTATACCTGTTATGTACATAATTGTTAGTAATCAATATACAGTAAAGAATTAATAAATAAAAATAAATGTTGTGTAACATGTTCATTGTTTTTATATTAAATACGAAAAATTAATTAATATTTTCCTAATTTTGTCTCGCAACCCTAATCCATATTTGGGTTGTCACGGTAAAGAGAAATGTTTGAGGGGGTAGGGGCGCATCCATTAATTACCAATGCGTTCTGCGAAAAAGAGACAGAAAGAACGTTTATGGTATAGCTAATGCAATGAATTGAAAGGCATAGATATATTTTTGAATAGGTTTTGTTTAAAATATTAAAAGATTTTCAGTGTTTCGTCCTTAATGGTATATTTGACAACAAGTTTGGATCCTAGAAAAGCATTGTATTACGTATCTATTCCTATTACATATCACTGATCCAATACAAATAATATTATACCCACATGTACGAATCTTCATTCTTGTACTTTCTTGTACGATAGTACCTACTTATTGCAAAAAAAAAAACATGACATAATTAAATACGTGAAATAATCCAGTTAGTGCAAATACGATCACCCTAAAATAGTTTTTACAACTAATAGTCCATACCTAATTCACTCTAATCCTAGACCCATGTGTAACATTTCAGTTTATCGGCTTTTCAGTCAACGTGTGTGACATTTTAAATCCTGATAATTCATTCACAGATTTATAAAGGTACGTTACTTGGCATCATTTTTTGCTACTGAATAATATCACAATAACATATGTTTAGAATGTTTACATTTTTTATACTTTAAATGGGTTTGGGCATAACTCGCAGATGACAAAACCAAACACTATTTCAATTGGAGAACCATGATTACAGAATGTACAATGTAACATGTGCAAACCAAACACTATTTCAATTGGAGAACCATGATTACAGAATGTACAATGTAACATGTGCAAACCAAACACTATTTCAATTGGAGAACCATGATTACAGAATGTACAATGTAACATGTGCAAAACCTACTTGATATTGCGACAGTGAGAATTACTGAATTGGCGAAGGTAGTCTATGTGCACCGAAGGTGACCACTGAAACCAGCGTTGAACACCATTCCCATTTCTTCCAATTAGATTTTGCACAAAGTTACATTGTGTAAACATCCAATCCGGATGTCTCATTGATTTTGACATATTATATTAACATAACATTCCCTAAGGATTTCTAGCAGTAATAATTCTAAGTAATTATAAACGCATAATTTATTTATTTTATTTATTCATTCTTTAATGTACATTGATTACAAACAATTACGATACGTTCGCGCGCTTTCTAAGTTGCCGGCGTGTTTAACGAAGGCTCCGTGTTTATATTATTTTTGTGACGGTCATAAGTGTCGGTTACTAATTATTTTTTGAACACTTAATTATCAGATATATATCTATCATTTGTGATAATTATTGCTTACTTAATTCTGCTCAGAAGAGTGAATTCTGTGATTTTATCTTTCCGTTTTAATCAAGCTTCAATACACTCTATTCTATCAGTGTTGTGTTTTTGTTTCAACATCAAGTTGCAACATGTGTTACTAATAATAATAACTACCCCATAGCACATCTAATAACAATAATAATAATAAATCCTTCGTTGTGAAGTGTGAAAGAGATGTCCACATGTTTTCAGTACAACAATTATGATCCGTCCCTTTTTTGCAATGTTCTACCGGTCAACGAAACACTGTTGTTAGTACTGCAGAAATATGATATACTAAGAAATAAAGATGACAAGAGACCTGCTTACAGAAAAACGCATCGTGGTACAAGAGCAAGGAAACATGTCAACAAACAAAGCTCTTCTCTCTCAAACCGAGACTGCCAATACTCTAGGCATCCTCCAAAAGGGAAGGAAGTTACAGTGGGAAGTTGGAACGCTAGGTCTGTGAACAATAAGGTTGATGATATTGACGACATATTCAGACAACACAATCTGAACGTCCTCGCGATTTCCGAAACTTGGCATGAAGACGCACAATCCATTTGCCTTGGTCAGCTGAGGATGAAGGGCTACAACATCATCGAAAGAGCACGAGAGATTCCTCCTGACACCGTTACAAACACTACCAGCTTCATAAATCATGGAGGAGTGGCAGTAATCTCTCAAGGAAAGTATAAACTTCTTGCTATTAAACTTAATAAATATTGCTCATTTGAATATGTAGGCTGTAAAATCTTTTCCTCTAGTGCCGAGATGATAATTATAAACGTATACCGTCCCGGCTCAAAGCCTCCTAACTCCAATTTCTTCTCCGAATTCTCTCAACTCATGGAAACTTTATCTCAGTATGCATGCTCCGTCATTATAACTGGAGATATAAACATTAGATTGGAACGAATAGATAATCCTAACACCATTAAATTCCATAAAATCATGGCAGACCACAACACCAATCAATTGATTACAGAACCCACACATAATGAAGGAGGCACTTTGGACGTTCTGATCACACGCACTGGTCACGAACCAACACACACAAGTGTAATAGACATGGTTCTCTCAGATCATAGTCTAATTATCTCAAAATTCGCCTTTGACCCACCTGCTCCTTCGTATTCAAAGATAACATCGCGCTGCTGGACGAATTTCAACATAAACCAATTCAAACAAGATCTTGCCTCATCATTACTACTCGATGAGAATTTTCTGCAGACATTAGATATCAACATAATAACCCAAGAATATAATTCCACCCTAAAGAATATTCTTGATAATAATGCCCCTGTAAAGACGAAAATTTCTAGAAACAGGAGCAAAGACGCACAAATTTGGTTTGATGATGAATGTCGTGAAAAGAAAAGAATTATGAGAAGAAAGGAAAGACAGTATAGACGTACAAAAACAAATGACAGTCGTCTACAATGGCTGATGTCTCAAAAAGAATGGAAGAGAACACTGAATAAGAAAAAGAGTGAATACTGGTGTGACAAATTAGAATCCAATAAGAATAATCCTAAACAGCTATGGAATAATATCAACAAATATGTGGCAAGAGCATTCAATCTAATATAGATTCTGATTTGAACGCGAATGAAGTTGCAGACTATTTCAACGAAAAGATCGAAAATATCCGATCAACATCTGTATCACATTCTTGTACTGAGAACACCTCATCTCTCTCCGCTCCACCAAGTTCAACACTTCAAGAATTTAAAATGCTCTCGGAAGAAGAAGTGAAAAAATTCGTTCTCCAACAGCCAAACAAACAATCTGAACTTGATTCTCTTCCCACATGGCTAATGAAAATTTGTGTCGATATCCTCACTCCAGTAATCACCAAAATAGTAAACCTTTCACTATCTAATGGCATATTTCCTTGTAACTTTAAAAAATCAATAGTCAAACCAATATTAAAAAAACACAACCTAGACTCTAATTGTCCCGGCAACTACCGTCCAATAACAAACCTGTGCTCCCTGTCAAAACTGCTAGAACGAATCGTGTGTGATCAATTGACAAAGTTCCTTAATGTGACGAACCTTTTTGCAAAAAATCAATCTGGCTATCGGCAATTTCACTCCACTGAAACGATACTCATGAGAACTGTATCGGACCTAATATCTCGCATGGGAAATGCCGAACTAACACTAGTGTCTTTCCTCGATATGAGTGCAGCTTTTGACACGGTTGATCATAGTATACTTCTCTCAAAGCTAGAGAATGAGTTCGGCATTAGGGACAAGGTTTTAACGTGGATGTCTTCATACCTATCCAACCGAGAATATGAAGTCAAATTTAATAACACAACATCCAGAAAACACTCAACGTTATATGGAGTTCCACAGGGTTCTGTTCTTGGACCAATCTTGTTCAACTTATACACCAATCAATTAGAGTATGTTATTCAAAACTTAGGCTTTACAACATATTGTTATGCAGACGATCGCATTTTCTTTAAATCATGCACCCCGGAATCCAAATCTGCTCTTGAGCAAGAAGTCGTTTCGTGCATAACGGACATTTCATCCTGGATGTCTAACAATATGCTTAAAATCAACCCCACCAAAACTGAATTTCTCTGGATAGCGTCTCCACGAAGACAACATCTCATAAACGCTGACCCTATTCGTGTACAAAACGTGGACATAGTCCCATCTAACCACGTTAAGTTCCTCGGAGCGCATCTTGATAACGCCCTTACGATGGAGAAACACATATCATCTACTGTTAGTAGTGGTTTCTATACTTTAAGGCAGCTCAAGAACATAAGGAAAAATATATCAACCGACGGAGCTAAAACCATAATTAACTCATTCGTCGTATCACGATTGGATTACTGCAATGGCATCCTCGCAAATCTTCCGCAATATCAACTCCAGAGGATTCAGTCCGTTTTTAACGCGGCTGCACGTTTCATTTACCAACTAAATCGCTCTGCACACATATCTGCCACCCTTCAATCTCTTCACTGGCTCAGATGTCCGGAGAGAGTTGAATTTAAAGTGTGTTTGACAGTATTTAAGGCACTTCATGCTATGGCCCCAGAATATATCATGGAACTCTGTGGTAGACAGGCGTTAAGTCATAGACAGACAACACTTAGGTCTTGTCAAGATATTACAACTAAATTGGAGGTGACCAGTACTGTATCGAAACCAGTGTACGTGGAGCGTGCTTTTGCAATATCGGCACCTGTAGTCTGGAACAGGCTTCCACAAATGATCAGAGAAACGCAGGACATATCTCGTTTCAAGAACCAACTGAAGACTTATCTATTCAAGAAATCTCACGGAATAATCCAAGCACAACCTTAGTTAGTAAAGAGCGCCCTTGAGGTGGATTTTTTTTCACAAAACGGCGCTTTACAAATCATCCAAATAATAATAATAATAATAATAATTACATAAAAGGTAGGTATACATTCAAGTTACATACAATAAATATACAGAGGGCGAGTTTATCACAAAGGCTTGATCTCTTTCAACTATTCCAAAATAATCATAATATTCTATATTTTTTCAGATTCTTTACAAAAACTATGGTAAACAAAGCCGATACCACATGTGAAACATTGACACTGGTATGAAACATGAATTATTGGAATACAAATATTTTCTACTTCCTCCCAAATTAAAAATATCTCATATATAGTTATATACACTCGAACAAATCTATTTATAAACTTCTCTACACTTATTTCAACACTGACAGGTTTCAAAATGGAGTGAGTTGTAGTTAAAGATTTTGTCATGCTGCGGAGCAGAATATAAAAGAGTTCAATACATTCACTGGCTACTGCGATTGTGGGAGAGGTATTGGTGGTATGACATAGGAAAGTTTACGAGTATATAATTATATAATAATTCAGATAAGTAATTTTTCTTACAGTGGTACGGATAGCAAAGGTAGTTTACACTTTTACAGATCTTTATCCACATATACGAGTATATATACCTACGAAAATAATATTATACTTATTACATTAGTGTGGACGACGTTAGTCTATAGATTCATATATGTATGTTCATTTCGTACATTGCACATATAATATTATGTTTAGGTAACAAGCTAACGAGATGTAAGTATAAGCTGTCCATCTGGTATACATACACAACACACCACCAAATAATAATACAGTAATTGGATGATATACATAAACCTTCTGACGTCGACATATTTTATTCAAATTACTAAGGAGATCAAATCAAAAGAAGCCGACGATTATCTATGCAAGATGATACAACATGTAAAAGTAGATACATAGGTACATAGTTATGTTGATAGGTGCCTGCCTATACCTACCTTGAATATTAGTTTTATATTACGTAACACATACATAGTGCATAGCATGAGAATCATTAAAAGTACTACTGTATTACTATACCGTCATGATATTTCCCACAAGTGGGGTAGCCAGCAGGATAGCCGCATATTATAATTATGCAACCCGTCCCCTCAGTGCAAAAAATAAGATATTTATGTGGGTAGCGTACCTAATCGCTCAATTTAATATTTAATTTAAAATGCCTTTTTACCCAGCACCTGCCTTTTATAGGGCACTAAGAGTGAGAGATCTTTTCTTAGAACATCAACTATTAGAAGATCCATAAAATAGGAAAGAGCAACACATTAATAAAGACCTCCATAAATGGGTAGTCAGCAGACTAATAATATTGCTTCAAAAAAGAAAAATAAACGGAAAAATATAAAAAAAATAATCTCCAAAAATTTACGGAAAAGAGTGAGAGATCTTTTCTTAGAACATCAACTATTAGAAGATCAACTATTAGAACATTCATAAAATAGGAAAGAGCAACACATTAATAAAGACCTCCATAAATGGGTAGTCAGCAGACTAATAATATTGCTTCAAAAAAGAAAAATAAACGGAAAAATATAAAAAAAATAATCTCCAAAAATGGAGAAACAAACAGGTTCATCGAATGTATTGACTTACAGAATGGCACATCGATCGGCAAGCTAGTTAAATAATAATCTTATTTCGAATTAAAATTAGAAAATACAATGACCTTTTGAATTAACATGCAGCAAGTAGTTAAGACATCTAGTACGTAAATAAATGTTGATAGATAATAATATTATAAGTTACCTAATGTTTGGAATCCAGACAACAAGTAATAATGTATAGAGTGACGACCTGAAGGAAAATATGATACATACATACTACAGTACTACAAATCATTTTTGACTTGTATTCATATAACGAAAGTCCGTCTCTAAGAGATTTCCGCCCCGCGATATACCTACAATGATACGATCGCCAGAGAAATAATTGGTGGTGGAGCTATGCATCATGTTATACTGTATTATATATTAGGTATGTTATGCTATCTCAGTCATAATAATAAATAAGTACAAATCAGTTAACATTTTCAATTACATACACAACAACACAACGCATTGTAACTATCGTAAAAAAATATATTATCTACACAGAACGGACACATCTACATTCAACGAGTAAATGGATCGCATCTGTAATCATATAAATGTGTGCGTGTGTGTTGTGTCATATATTTGTATAAATAATTAAATGGAGTAAGGGAAATTACCAAAGTAAAGTAAAGAATGTAAAAGGGCTGAGACAAAGTAAAGTTAAAAAGTGAATAAGTCTGCCTTGGTATGGGCATGGGCACATTCTCAGTTAGATAGATCTTATGAAACGATACGTTCTAAAAAAGCTGTTAAATAAATAAATAATTACTAATGTAATTTCACAGAAGTTGTAAAATTATACTTTAAATTTTTTAAACTGATATGATTGTTTCTCTGTTTCTAATACAAAAAAAGACTATTATTGTGATGGAAGCAAAAATGTGCGATGAGCATAATACATATACTGTATTATATAATCTTGTGTGGCTATCAATCAAAGACTGCACTTGATATAATTTAATTTTTAAATATTTGCAGTACAAATGGATTTGATTGGGAGAATAAATATCATAATGAATGAGTTTTTACTGAGTAGGTATACTGTTGATTATTCATGTAAAGAAGACACATTTTGTTCTAAAAAGCATTTTGGACTATGTATATTTTTACTACTGTTGGCCATATAAGAACTTTGGCAGGTCTCGTGTACGCCTTGATATACATAGTTATATACTTTTTGACGAGGGTGTAATCTGATATCTGGCCCACCTGCAAAGTTTGAACTGAATTTAACAATATTTAACCTAAAACTCGCTTTTGGACATTCAACATTTTAAATGATATGGGTACCTATACTAATTTTTAGACGAAAATATTTATTTTAGAAAGATAGTGTTAATGTGAATAATGTACACCTATACGTATTGTATATTTATTAGTAATAAATAATAACTGATTAATTTTCTTCGAAAGTATCTAAGTAGTACTAAGGACACATCAAATTGGCGTACAGTTGTCTCTGCTTACCCCACTTGGGATAAAGCATGAAGGTATGGATTAATATATAAGTTTATTTATTATAATATGATTTAAATACTCGTAAATCTTACATAATCAGTCTACCTTGGTACGGGCTCATGCCCAGTTAGGTAGACATTAGTGACTTATCTTTTAAAAACTGTTTTGTAAATAAAATAAATAAATGTTACTGGAAATTTTTATAACATTTTATTTGGCTATAAATTAAACGAAGCAAAGCATCAAACGAAATGAATATTGCAAAGAGCACAATTTTCATGAACTTGTTTTTTCTTCATAGTACAAATAATTATAGTACCTACCTCCACACCATCTTTGGTGGTGCTTTCAGTTATTAAGTTTATCTCTGGTCTCAATCTTGTGGATTGTATGCAGAAAAGTATTTGCATCATAGAGTAAGTATCTAATAATATACTTATTTGATCTTTGATTTGCATCTTTAATTCCATTGCAGTCTATGGTTTATTTTATAAGACATTTTCATAGTTCAAACAATAAATTCTAAGCTCAAAGCAAACAATATTCTAAACAGAGATAAAAATTATACAAAATATTATAAAATAACGAAAGCTCATCCACATCCATAGCAACATAACAGTGTACATATTATAAATATAACAAAAGATTTGTTCCACGACCACAATTTATTTGAGAATTGGACAACACTACATACTACCTGTTGCTTTTTACCTGCCTGCGATTTAGAATATTATATTTAATACAAAAACGAAACGCGATCACCTCGTTTTATAAGGTTATATTAATATCACGTTCTTATCCTGCTATTTTACAGAATTGTATGAGGTGTAGGTAGCTACCAAACACAACACCTGTCTTTTACAAAACTGATATTAAATTTAGGTGTATATATGTATATATTAGGTAGGTAGATATTATTTAATAATGCTGATATGATTTATGTGCATCAATCTATGTACATATAATTATTACTTTATTTATTTTACACATTAAACGGCTGTATAACATCTAGTATGTACCTACCTAATGTTAAAAAAAAAAACTCGCAAATTATTCACACACTTATTAATTATTGTATCGTTTGATTAGTTATTAGGTATCGAAGTATGAAGTATTTTCGTTAATAATAATTTATTCAATCCGCCGAAATGAAATTCTAAATAAGTAAACAAATTTTTAGATTCAATACTTGGAAAAAATAATGTAGGTACTAAGATATAATGATCATGGTTACTATTTTATAATATTTGCGGTATGCTGTTGCTTGTCCGTGCGTTGATATAATTTACACAGTAATTGAAAACCTGCATGAAAAATTGCATGCAGTGTATTATTGAAATCAAAATGAGTGAAATTTTAACTATGTGAAAATTAGATACCGAATATAACAATAAACAACAGAAAATTTACTGTACTTTATTCAACTACACCACAATATATTATATTGACTTAATTTTAAAAAAAAATTACAATACATACTTTCATACCTAGTCCTACAGAACTAGGTATCTATTGCTCTACATGTTATATGAATTATTCTGCATGTCCTATGTGTGCAATTGTTATGCGAACAATGTTTTTTTACATCACAAGACTCAGAAGGTACGAAAAAAACCGCTTTGTAGGTATTGACTATGATAATAAAGGTATGAAAAAAACTGAGTTGTGTGGCATTTTAGTTGTATAATTTCAAAAAATTATTTTTTTGTAAAACTGTTATTGAGAAACGGTTAGATACTATATTATATAGGTTTACATTGTGAATATTGGAGACTAAGGAACCATACCGATGGATAAATAAATACAATTTTAAATAATAATAGGTTGGTACATGCCTGATATGTATAACGTGGAAACTACAAAAACATGTAATAAAAAAGTATAAACATACCCGATAAATTATAAAGGAGGAAATTGCTTCAGTCACTTGACCGTTTTTATTTTTAATTACGAATGACATATTTATTACATTTGTTTTACTTGTGAGCACATTGTCATCAGTGAATATCAAAATATAAGCGGAACGCACCTTCCCTAGAAAATGTATTTTTATTTTAAATCAGTAAGAATACGACATTGCTCTAAATTTTATCATTGTAGATACAGTACTTCAAAATAGGGAAATCAGGAAAAATAGAAGTTTTTAATTTAATATTGTAAATCTGAGATACTACTATCGGTCACTTATACTAAATATTTACAAGGTATATCATGTATGATACTATACTATACCCTCACGCCGTGTCCCAAGTGGGGTAGGCAGAGAGAACGGAACGCCAAACAGATCTATCTTTACACACTTCCTCCTCATTCATACAGTTTATTATACACGCAAGTCGGTTCCTCTTACTCAACACACAGCCGTCCTTGAGAATTTGATCCACGTGATCAAGCCACATGGCTCTCGGACACCCGCGGACTCTTTCTTTAAGACACGTATACCCTCTTTGTAATTCTTACCTCGTTCATTCGTTCAACATGTCCAAACCACCGTAGCTTATTAACGCGCATTCTGTCCACAACAATCTTCTTGCATCCGCTCATTCTTCTAATATCCTCATTCTTCACTATATCACGCAGCGTTTTACCAACCATTCTTCTCAACGATCGCATCTCCACTGAATTTATTCCACTTTCGTCCTTCTTCAATCACGTCCATGTCTCGCTTACATAAGTAAGTGATGGTACCAGAATGGTATTGTGCACCAGTATTTTAGCCATATTCGGCACATTACCATTGCTGACAATGGGTAGAAGTGCACCGTTCACTCTAGCACCGGCTACTTTCCTTCTTTCAATATCCCTATCCCATCTTCCATCCCTCAGAAAACATACTTCCCAAATATACATACTCGCTTACTTGCTCCAAATATTCGTCGCCAACCTTTATTTCGCAATTCGTTTTTTTCATTATCTCTCTCAAAAACTGAATGATAAGATGGTTTTAAATATTTACACGTAAGAGCAATGTTGTTCATATTCACTAATTCAGAGTAAAAATTTAACAAGGCGTGAAAGGCGACGCATTTCCTCGGAGGTGAAGGTCAAACCATGGAAGATATTTGGACAGGAGGCTTTGGAAGGGAAGATGGGAGGAATGGAGTGAGCGGAGGACATCATAAATCTTCAGTATTACGAGGCGAGCCCCATGTAAAGCCAGTGGGCTGACTCAGTACTGCAATCAATAGGGTTATCAAATTTTTATATGAATTGTAATTTAAAAATTCACAAGTCAGAACACCATACAAAATATTCTTTAGGTAATTAATGAACTAAGCGTTCCAATTGTAAATACAAGGACGAAACAAACTCCTATTCGGAATACTGCTAGGTCAATAAAACAAAATGTTATACGACATTTATATGTAATATCACAGCATAACTTGTTCTTCAGTTACAATTATTATGTGTAATTTTTACAACGTGTATCAACACTATCGATCTCCAACTTCTGTTTCGGTGTAAGATTAGAATCTGAAATCTTGTTGCTGATATACCTACTCATTTCTAACTAAAAACTTATTTTGGATGGTAAACAAAAAGAGGACTTATTAATTGTGTCGGTGCGCACGTAGTAGAATTCCATAATTATGTAATTGAAACAAGAAACAAGAGTTCGTCGGTAGCCTGCAGGTAGAGTCTCGGCCTTATGAACATGAGGTCCGGGGTTCGATCCCAGGTGCCGGCAAACTCCCCTTTCACGACACAAGCTTTTAGCTTACTGTGAAAGGTGTATAAGGTTGTATTTGGGTTTATAACAAAAACCCAGATATATCTTTTTAAAAAAAAAAAAAAAAAAATAGATTGACACTATAAACTGATTGATAATAACCTGATAAGTGGAAAGACGTCTCTCTCGGAATCAATAATCTATAGTAGAAAGAAACACTTGTTTCAATTACATAAAAGGAGGACTTTCTATACGTTCAATGAAAACGGTGATTCTGCAGACTGTTAGTGGGAAATTAAATATTACGTATAATAAATAAATCATTGAAAATTAAAAAAAGTATTGATATCGGGTGCAATGATTAAGATGTATGACTCTAAGTGAAAAAAATGTTGTAATGCATCAAACAGATTGTAATTTTTTTATGTATTTGATGGCCTTGTGCCATATAAGAAATTATACATTATCAAATAAGTGATACAAAATTGTGGCGTCCCTATTAACAACATTGAACTCTGAGTGGTGGCATCAAAACGAGATGTGGGAGGGAGAGAGATGGAGCCATCTCGTAAAAGAGATAGATTCGTTAGCAGCGCGGCCCGCCACATTCCTACGCCACGGTGTAAATACTGATTGGAAGGTGATAATAAATGGGATGTTTTATTTTATCATCGATGTTTTTTTAATAATTTCTACAAACTAAATACATATTAAGTACATACATACTACACACAACACAGTCTCTATGTTCACGTTACCTTATTTATTTTGCTACAACATGTGATTATTAAACTGAGAGGTACCTACCTATATCTGCCTAGGTACTTACCTACATCTCAATAGGTTACTCAACTCACAGTAGGTACATGGGTATACTAATGTTATCAAAATACATTCTGTATATTTTGTACATTATAACTAGAGTGTTACAGCGTTCACCTTCAGAACATCTTTCAATTATATTAATAAGGATAAAAATGCAACAAGGCAAGTCATACAATATTATTGCTCAGCATCAATGGGACTCTGGCATAATGGAAGTAGCATTGGAAGATGGCAACTGAAAGGGTTTTGTTGAATTTAAACGGGAGGTCATTGAAACCGATGCCATGAAAAAGAAACGCATCGAACGGGATCTGGCTCACAAAAAAATATAGTAAAGTAAGACTGAAATCGAGTACATAAGTGAAGCCTATTATACTACACAAAATGCTTGGTTAAGTAAATTTGAAGAAAAAAAATGTACTAAGATGTGAATTTCTAGGTTTGCTTTTAAGTGAGTCTTGATGAATATTTTGATGGACAAAAACTCGTTTGTAAGGCGTCACTCTGGAGATAAATCTCATCCCGATTGCCTTACGGAGCGTGTCAAACACCCCTTGTGTATTATTATGGAGTGATCCATGATATCAGCAAAGGATTTGATACGTCTTTGTATCGTTGAAAGGACTGTAAGGCAAGATCAACACAGAAAAGTATTTGTAAATCGGTTATCGCCTCAAGTCGTTGAATGGTTTCTGAATCATCATGAGTTCGTTTTCATGCACAATTCAAGTCATTGTCAAAAAACCAAAAGCATAGGTAATATTTTGGTTGAAAAAATATCAGGGTTTGGCCCTGGCCAGGTAATTCTCCAGATTTACACCCAATCGAAAAATCTGTGGGAGTTCATCAAGAGGCAAATAGGTTGATATACAGAGAGGCAAGTAATTGAAAAGCTTCTCTGTGTAAGAGTGGTACCACTGCCCAGACATAAAGGAAAATGTAAAAAATCTGTGGGAGTTCATCAAGAGGCAAATAGGTTGATATACAGAGAGGCAAGTAATTGAAAAGCTTCTCTGTGTAAGAGTGGTACCACTGCCCAGACATAAAGGAAAATGTAAAAAATCTGTGGGAGTTCATCAAGAGGCAAATAGGTTGATATACAGAGAGGCAAGTAATTGAAAAGCTTCTCTGTGTAAGAGTGGTACCACTGCCCAGACATAAAGGAAAATGTAAAAAATCTGTGGGAGTTCATCAAGAGGCAAATAGGTTGATATACAGAGAGGCAAGTAATTGAAAAGCTTCTCTGTGTAAGAGTGGTACCACTGCCCAGACATAAAGGAAAATGTAAAAAAATACGCAATGAAAGCATGCCCAGGCGCATTAAAGCATTGATTGCAGCGATGGACGAAATCACAAAATATTCATTTGATTTTTTGATTGAATAAATTAGTTTTTTTTAAATGTAATTTAAATTCTTTTTTATTATTCTAAATTAAATAATCTCACAATTGAATACAAAAAAATGCTGATGTGATTTTTTAAGCTAAGCTAATACGAAGAGAATACTCTGTTTTGACGGTGTCCCTGATAATTTAGACTCCGCTGTATTTGAAAGAAGAGTGAAAGAAATAGTATACATGTGTGAAGGAAGTACGTAAAGTAATGAAAATGAAGAGAATATGCTCGAATATGAAGAATGAAAGAAATCGTCTATACGAGTGAAAATATGAAGATTTTCTGGAATGAAGTGAAACGAAAGAGGACGGGATCAAATGAGGCCGCTGTTAAAGGAATGAAAGACAATGATGGATGAGAATAAGTGAGTGACGAATGTGTATTACGTTACGACGAAGTAACGACGGAATAGTAAATAGTGTGAATGCACGAAATTTGCGTGACTGAGAGATTACGAATGTATTGAAAAAAAAATGAAGTGCGGTGAAGCAGTAGGATAAAATTGTGTTCCAGCTGAACTCATCAAGTCTGGTGGACCGAGGATTTTCGCGTGGTGCCTGGTGCTTTTCAAAAATTTTGGGGGAAAAGGCGGTTAAAGTCATCACCTGCCCCCTCCAAAAGGGGAAAGGCTCTAGACTTGAATGTGGGAGTTATCAGGCTATCTTGGTAATTTCAATAAGGAAACTAGGTATATGATAGACTTTTGATTGAGAAGGTGCGAAAGTCAAATGAACGTAAGATATGGGATGTGCAAGGTGTTTTTTGAATGGTAAAATCAAATCTTCTATACCTACGAATGGTCATAGAGAAGATTTTTTGGATAAATATCATAAAATTTTGTGTGCTTTCGTAGACTTATGCCCAGTATTTCATAAGTTCGATAGAGAGTATCCCTATGTGAAGCGACAAGCAGACACCTACTATTTAACGCGTATTAAGCCCATAGACTTGCGAAACTGGTAACCCAGAACAAAATTATTTAAAAATAATGTTACAATAATAATAGCATGCTGTTTCACTCCATTACATTAAAATGGTAATGCTCTCTTTCCTAAAGTCGTTCAATTTTGAAACACAAAAGATATTCTATACTTATATGAAAATAATAATATTACAAAGTAACTGTGGTGATTGTTGTAAATGTGCACTTCTTCAATAATATATTATGGACTATAAACGTATTCCGAATCAACAGTAACAGACTTATAAGTATAAATGCATCTACAATGACAGACTTGAGGGAGATGATATGAACGTACCTTGTACGAAAGAACAAACGAACGTACATGGGTTAGCCATTATACAATATAAAACTGTACCTGAGAGCCATTAGGACTTAAGTACATTTTTGACAAAAATGCCAAAGCTACGAAAAAAGCGAAAAAAACACATAAGTCGTGAGTCTTAAGTACAGGAATACTTAGGGTCTATACTATAGGGTCTATGTAATAAGCTGTATATAATATATACAGCTTATTACTAGTAAAATGCTGAGATTTTTACGATTAAACAATTGAATTTGAAAATGGCATTTTAGCACTTAAGACTAAATGGCTCTCAGGTACAGAAAATATTTGTATCACATTATTTTACAACTTTGTAATTATGTATGCTCCGTATTGTGCAATAAAGTTTGTAATTATTATAACTTTTTTGACGTTTGAGGCCGATAGTTACGAAATTTGATTGGTCACATTACCAATTTTTCCTCTGAACTTCCAATCTATTATATTAAAGCTCAAATTTCATTCTGGGTTTAAGGTGACTTTGAAACTTATAATATATTAATTTTGAAATATTTTTCGTAGACAAATTGTTTATTTTACCAATTTTATTTAATTTTAGTTTTTGTAGATAATAATATTTTGTTTATGTTAAGGAACTCAGAGAGAACTTATGAAATACAGGGCATAATTTTCTTTTCTCTTTCTTACTCCACACATGTAGTGTTTTTCTGGCCTTTTAACGATGCCTCTAACAAGGTCTGATAAAAACGGGTTTTGCAGTATCATACTGTTTGCGTATACATACTCGTATCTAGGTACTTCTATTATATATGTAGTGTAGATTATATTGAATATACCTATATCAACGTTATGTTATTACACAGTCATAACCACAGCCATTTGGTTCTTCTCCAGGGTTTAACAATAGAATTGAAACTCATCAAAGAAAGTCTTAGGTCAAATATACATAGTTTTAACTGAAGAATCCAAATAGATATTATACCCGAAATAAAGATTACTCCTCGGGGGAAGATTATGACAACGTGTGTGCTTATGATGTATGTTCCGAATAAATAAGCAAGAATTATGAAATTACATAATATGACAAAAAATGTTTTATTCTATTATGCGATTTACTCTCGAGAATAGTAGAATAAAACATTTTTTTTAAATTAATTTCGTTATAAAGTTCTACTACCTAAACACCGACATAGCGAATAGAATGAACCAAGAATTATATTTACTTAAAATTTTGAGAAAAAAATAGTAATTATAGTTTAAACAATTAACCTCAAATTACATTCTATTTTAACATAAACAACGAAGATAAACCAGTAAAATCCCAACATTATCTTAAGACGTATATAAAATATGTAGTTATAGAAAGAATAACATAATATTATAATATAATATTTGTTCTTTCTTGTAATAAGATTGTATATTATACAATCTTATTATGTATATTATACAATCTTATTATGAGATATTTATCATTACCTACAAAACAGTGGCGTGCTTTCCATGTATGCAAAAAAGCACCGCATGCCAAGAGAAGAAAAGCTGAGAGTCTGAATTTTTATACGAAAACGATGAGATAGTAAAGTATCTCAAATGCTCAAACCAAATTGAAAATTTGGCAACTGGGGGAGGGTAAAAATTGGTTAAATAGGGTGTTTCTTATACCTCCATAACAAATTATATAAATAATCAATATTCACAAAGCACGACCAATACAATAATGTCTGATCCCTCCACTGCTACATAGATCTATCATGTTCCTGAAATTCCATTTATGCAAAACGTTATTACTAATGGGCTCGTGTGTAGTGAGCAGGCAACACTAAAATAGTATTGTTGTGGTCAGCTTAGATGACGTCAGGAATCGTCAGTGATAAGAATTATCACAAATCAAAAATCATTCTAATTCTCTCTGCTTGGCTGACCACACATACGTTTACATTTTCTCTATATAATCTAGTGTAACATAATTCGTAATTGTAAAACTGTTTTAAATAATAAATCATCTTTTAATAATAACCGCGAGTTTCATTACACACATTTGGTAAGTCACATTATGACCTTCTGATCTAGAGTCAATCTATCATTACTTTTCCCATCTTCATATTTGCTATCTATCAAGGGATCTTCACACACTCATATCACTCTACTACCCTAATCACTTCACGTGTATTAATTAATTTGACTACATAAGATATACCTGCTTAGGTTATAATACAACTTAAAATATATTTTTGTAAAGGTTATCTTATCCAGACTCTTATTAATTGTCGTCATGACACCTGTATTATTAAGGCCTAGTATTTCCCTCTGGGCTTAAAGCAACTCATTTATCGATTTCATTTTCACATTTATTTACATATATTTACGGCGTTAGCCTATGACATGTTAACAATCAAACTAAAAAAGAAAACAACATAAAAAAATCACAATTAATGAGTCGAATCAAAAATAATCATACTTTTAAATATTCATAAACATTTAAAATTACTTCTTTCGTCTGCCCATTAAGCTATTTACTTTGGCCCAATTTACTTTGAGACATCTTTTTAGAGTAAGATTATGAACACCCAGTAATTCATAAATCAAATCAAATTTTCGAACACTTGTAATGATAATGCAGTACTGACCGTCATATTCAACCATAAATGCACCGGGATGTGTCGATGTATTTGTGTTTACACGTAATACGAAAGATTTACTAATACATTGACATGGTGCAAGGTCTCGTGAGAACGACTATAAAATAATATGTAGGTGGTTGTACCTTTCAGAAGATCAATTTGGATTCCGACTTTCAGAAGAACACTTTCAGAAGATCAATTTGAAAAGAGAATAACAGTAAATAGAAACACGTATGTAGCATTCATCGACCTAGAAAAAGCATTCGATAAAGAAGAATGGGAACAACTTTTTAAGACTCTAAACCAGATAGGAATGAGCTATAAGGGCAGAAGAGCAATCTGGAGCTTATACAAGAACGAAATGGCTGTGATTAAAAGCGGAGAGAGCTGCGCAGAAGCAAGGGTCGAACAAGGTGTAAGACAGGGATGCTCAATGTCGCCAGCTCTTTTCAACTGCTATATACAGCGAGCTATTGATGATCTCAGAGAAGAAATGAAGAACTGGACAGGAGTAAAAATAAATGGGAAAAAGGTAGACATGATTAGATATGCTGACGACATAGCACTGCTCGCAGACTCCGAGATGGAGCTGAACGAAGCTTTAGGAAAAATGGAAAGTATACTGTTGTCAAAGTACAACATGAAAATAAATAAAGAAAAAACAAAATGTATGGTCGTGGGAAGAGAGGAAGCGACTGCGAACATTGCCATAAATGGAGTGAGCATCAAACAAGTAAGAGAATTCGTATACTTGGGCAGCAGAATAAGCCAGGATGGACGCTCCAAATCGGAAATTGTGAGCAGAATAAACCAGGCAAGGATTGCCTTTAACAAAAAATCGAAGATATTGGAATCCCCAAATATTGATTTAAGCGTAAGGAAGAACTTTACTAAAGCCTTTGTATGGAGCATTCTGCTTTATGGTTGTGAGACGTGGACCATCAGCAAGAGTGAAAGCGGACGGTTGGCGGCCTTTGAGATGTGGTGCTACAGACGCATGCTTAAGATCCATTGGTCGGAACACGTCGAAAACGAAGAAGTATTAACCAGGGTAGGCGAAAAAAGGCAACTTCTTAAGAGAATCGGCCAACAACGAGCTAACTGGATTGGCCACAACATCAGGCACCCAGGACTACTCATCGCCATCGCGGGGGGTAAGACCGAGGGGACAAATGGCAGAGGCCGACCAAGAGACGCGTATATGGACCAACTGAAGAGGGACATGAACTGTGGCTCATACGTAGAGCTGAAAAGACTGGCTGAGAATAGAGACGAATGGAGAAGAAAAACCAAACTCGTTGCAGACCAATCCAATGGATTGTAACTTATTATAATAGTATGTACCTATAGCCCGGTGTGATTTATTTGGAGCTGAAAGTGTTAAGATTTGTTATTCATTTCAATAGGTTTGATTGCACATTATACCTACCTACCGGAACAGACCTACTATTAAAAGTTGAGATGGATTATTTTTCATTAAAACCAAAGTCAACGAATTGAATGAGGAGCTTTGTCAATATAGTAGGTGTATATTAATGACTTATACATAAAATATGTATTATTATTAATGTACAATAGATAGTAGATACCTACATATAGGTATGTAATACTGTATTATATTTATATAAGATATAATCGCTAGCAAAATGTCAATATATTATTATACAGATATTATGTACGTACCAATAATTTATCACGTACCTACTTATCCGTTATCTCAATTTTAATTATCATCACGATGTTACTACAATTCATTAATTCAATTTAACAAGTTATTATTTGAATACTTGCTATATGCACAAAATCTAAGTTATATTTACATTGGTTACCTACATAGCAATTCTATAATTTTATGTATAAAGTTTATAAATTGCATATTATATCATTCCTCACTCTACTCACTGAGGTTGAGTGAGAGTGAGATATGAAGATATTAGAAGAATAAGTGGATGCGTGTAAATAAAATGAGATGGTTTGGTCATGTGGAACGAATGGAAGAGGAGAGGATGGCAAAGGGGATATTCTTGTCTGAAAGGATGGGTGTGAGGAAGCGCGGGCGTTCGAGAACCATGTAGATCAAATTCTCAAGGACGGCCGTGTATTGAGTAAGAGAAATCGGCGTGTGTGCGTGAGAAATCACTTTATAGTGATAATCTCGCCACTGCACATCGTCCTAGTTTTAAAATTTCATATTATTTTGTTAACACTGTTATGTAATGATGATGTGCAAGAAGAATAAATAAATAAATAAATAAGAAATTGTACGACTGTAGAAGAAGCGAAAGAAGTATGTAAGGACAGATCTATATGACGTTCCGTTCTCTCTGCCAATCTCACTTGGGATACGGCGTGAGGGAATAGTAGATAGTAGTAGTAGTTACAAATAATGTGACCAACTTTTCTAAAATATTGATACAGTATCGAGTCCTTTACAAAGCACGTTGTGAATTGGTTGACCACAACGATACCAATTCAAGACTGAATATTTCAGCAAGACTGAGGAACTCCCCAAATTCCAAGATACTACGAACCACATAAAGATTTCTCAAACACAAGACATTTCTATTTGTTGAGTTATGGAACTGGACAGTCAATATATAGGTATTATATTATATTATTATCATACTACTGTAGTACTGTACTGTATTTAGGTATAATTATATGATTACATGAAAATTCTTCGAAATACAATTGTTCGAATTCACAATTGTTCGAAAAAATAATTATTCGAATTAACAAATCTTCGAATAACATTTGTTCGACTATCAATTATTCGAATTACAATTAATGGAAAGTGAATTGTTCGACTAACATTTGTTAGAAAATCCTATTATTCTAATTATTTTATATTAATCTAAATTCATTTTATTTTGATCTTCAGAAGCATGTCATATTGACGCAATTATATTACGTTTCATATAAAACTCCAGCCATACCTCATCCAACTTAAACGTTATTTTAGTTTCTTAAGAAAATGAGGCAATTGAATTCATACCTAATTATAAATATATTTAAATTATTTTTCCAAACGTTTGACACTTTTTAGATAAATCGATTGCAAACTGAGTCGAATTATATAATATAACTTCGCTAAGTACGTCACTTTTCGCCGAAAATAGGAGCAATATTATCTGTCTTGATAATAAAAATTCGAAGAATTGTGTTTCGGATAATTGTTGTTATCAATATAACGTATAAAAATTCGAACAATTGTGTTTTCTGATAATTGTGAATTCGAATAACTGCCATTCGAATAATTGTCATTCGAAAAAAAGTTAGTTCGTACAAATGTTTTTTCGAAGAATTGTCCATTCGAATAATTGTGATTCGAATAATTTTCCTGTCACCACCCCTGATTCTATTTCATTTTTAGTGTGCACTAACGAAAATAAGAACGGTCCAGCTTTAGTAAGTCTACATTGGTATTCTATAAACTCTAAAATTGTTCCTAATTAGAATTATAAACAACTTGTATCATATAGAATACGAATGTTCCGTTAGTTCAAGTGAACATAATTCTAGACCGTTCTTATTTTAGTTTGAATCAATATAGAGTAGGGGTTACTATAATACACACAAAACATTCTTAAATACGGTAGAGGGCGGTATCGATAATAAATCCAGAGATTACTATACATGATCATCTCGAAGCTTTGACAGCTAACAAAGTTCTCGACATGAAAACGAGGTTTCTTCTTATCCCTACAATCAGGCTATGTAACTATTATAGTAGGTATGTGTACGAATTACAAACCTGCAACAGCTACAACTTCTAGCATAATACTGTAATATGCATTTCATTCGCTTTATTGTGCCTTGGTGTGTAGTAAAAATTTAATTTATACAAATTTATAATACTTATTTATTTACCAAATAAACGGTTTAGGCCTTTCACAAAACCTAAACATTACTTTTTATAGAATGCTCGGTCACAAATCTAATGTATAAGAACAATATCAAAATTAAAAAAAAAAAAAAAAACAAAAACAAAGATAGATAATTATTTAAATTAATTTAGATACACACTGACGATGGTGCATGACGTGTGTACACTGTAGAAGCACTGTATCTTCTCCGTGCATCGTGCGTATACAACATGTTGGCGGTTTTTGTAGACACATTAGGGATACATAATTTTATTTTTCTTCGAGGATTACCCCCCTCTAACGATTTGTCCACTACGTTAAGTTCTATCGAAAGGCCCAACATAAAATATTTGAGATATTATATTATTTTTTCCTGCTATAAATTTTAATATTTATGATGTATTATGCACGATGTACATAATTTACAACTATCTCGTTGTGCAAAATAAAAATTAGTATGCATTTTAATGTTTTGAAGTGTAAGTTATAAATCTTTTGCAAGAAAGCTTTTGTGAGGAGTATTTTGTTATAAGTAACTTGAAACAAAATTCTAGGTACCTACTGTCATTTCTTTTCTATACCAAACAATAATTATTTAGTTTGAATACATTTTTCACCATAAAATTCTATGTGTTGTCGTTTCGAACATTATGTAAAATGCCTTGTTAAGTTGACTCAGGTATAAAAGTTATTTTTAAATACAATAAGTACGTACCTACATCGTTCTGTCCCTGTAAGACAGGGATGCACAGACTTATAGGGAACAGGGGCCACTGGGGAAGATTATGAGGCAAGGTTACGAGCTACAAGAAAATTAACACTAAAATTTTAATTTTTTAATTTGTATATACATGACAAATGCTCAAACATTGTAATCATTACGATGTAATGTTAAATGCATTATTATTTTGATGCATGACATTTTAGGTATTGACCCAACATTTTTTTTATATTTGCCTCCACATTTCTTTTAACCACATGTAAAATTGTTATCAAATTTTCATTTGTAAGACGGTTTCGATTTTTAATTTTTTAGGTTTCATAACTGAAAACATTTGTTCACAAATATACGTCGATCCAAATAAGCTTGCGCATTTCAATGCAACTCTGTATACGTGTTTTTGTCAACGCAACGGTAGAAGTCGAGTTAGTTATCTTCATTAAACTTTAGTGCCCTTCACCTCAGGAATCGCGAAGCAAACAGGGGCCCTATTCTCCAATCTCGATTGATAAATGTCACCTGTGAGATATGTCGATTGAAAAACTCGCGCGAAAAGTCGAATGGTAGCCTACGACCCTATTCTTGACGCCATTCGAGATATAAACGGTCGACATTCGAGAAGCTACTGGCAACGTCGCACTTTTCCTATGTTTTTGTATGTGGTCATCGAAAAATGACATTCATTTATTCTCTTTTTCACGAGATGGCGTTGATGGTGCTTTCGTGTGGGGAGGCATGTGACGCACAAAGATGGCTCTTTTACATGAGGAGTCACAATCAATATCAAATTTTTCGTTATATTTTTACTTAAATTAAAATACTTTATAAATGCGGCATCACTTTATTTTATTTTATACCGTTTGCAAAATGTAAACGACCATTGAGTGACTCACGGCGGGCATTTTTATCAATTTTTGACATGTCGATTGGTGTGACATTCATCTCGAGTGGTAAAACACCACTCGACATATTCTCGCATGATATCGTGTGACATTTGTCGTCTACGACTTTCAAGAATAGGGTTTTTGAGAAATCAGTCGAAAGTAATAAAATCTCGCTTGTGACATCCATCAATCGAGATTGGAGAATAGGCCCCCAGATCACTCATTGCTAGCTGGGAGGGGGTGCAACTAAAACATACAAATAACCCAATCTATCTCGGAGTCACACTGGATCGCACACTTACATTTAAACGAGTGCTCGCAATAGACCATTAAAGGATGACGTCACAGAAAAATCATTGAGGGGCATCAGGCATCCCAACTAGGGTTGCCACCCGTACTTTATAATAAAGTATTGTACGTTATTTCAGGTAATTGTACTTTATACTTTATGAGAAAAATAAAGTACGCGAAAATACTTTATTTCGCATGATTTGATTTCTTTGGGATTTTGAAAAGTTTAGTCGTAAGTATTTCTTCGTTAAACGAAATTTATCAATAGACCATTAAAGGTCACGTGGTCTTGTCTATGGATTTGCTTTTGCTTGGGGGGCAAACAGTCAGATTGCGCAAATCATCCTTATAGGAGTTATGCCATAAGTATAAAAAAAGGCAAAGTATAAAAAAATCTAAGACATCGAGCAACGATTTTTCCATTTTTTGGTTGACTTCGTTTGGATTGATACATATTTGTTTTCATATTTTATCACATCAAAATGTTTGCAGCGTCAACAAGTTTTGAAAGTTTTTCTGCCAAACTTGTTGAAAATTTATATTTCACAGTTTTAGCTAAAGGGCCTCTTTAAGAATACGATTTTAAGTTTTATAGAAAACGTAATTTTGGTAGTGAAACAGATCAAATAGATAGTGAATGTGTTACACCGAAGAAATGTTTAAAAAAAATTAATTACTATTTACTCAAATTTAAATATAGACTGTAAAGATGCTGTGTTATTGTTTCGTAGATATACTAATTTGATACAAACTGCAAAAAGCAATTAAAAAATATGTTTTTAAACATAATAATAAAGAAAAATAAATTGTACTTTATTTTGATACTACGTACTTTTTTTTTCTTACCTATAATGACCAATGTACTTTATTTTTTAAAAAAAAAGGTGGCAACCCTAATCCCAACACAACAGACGATTACGGTGTAATATTAGGTGGAACGCCTAAAGAATACCTAATAATAAAAAAAAACTGTCAGTGTCGATTTTGTTATTATTTTGTCGTCTGACTTTCTTTTTTTTTCTCTTATGGCATAACATCTTACAAGGATGATTTGCGCAATCTGACTGTTTGCCCCCCAAGCAAAAGCAAATCCATAGACAAGACCACGTGACCTTTAATGGTCTATAACCTCTTGCAAATCATGACTGGAAGTACTTGGGGTGCAAAACCACATACCCTTCGCACAACAGCTTTGGCATTGTGTTATTCCGCTGCAGAATATGCGTGTCCAGTATGGGCACGCTCCTCACATGCGAAACAAGTGGATGTAGCACTGAATCAAACATGCCGACTAATAACTGGCTGCCTGAAACCAACCCCAGTCCACAAATTGTATTGTTTGGCAGGAATTGCTCCCCCGGCTGTCCGACGAAGTGTAGCAACCGACTGTGAGAGAACCTCACAAGAGACAGACTCAAAGCATCTCATATTTAACCATGTTCTCCCACCACAACGTCTCAGTTCTAGACGATCTTTTTTAAACTCCTCATCCTCACTGACGGGCCCTGCTCCCTCTGAACGCCTTCGTAGGTGGGCGGAGAATCCGCAAATAAGCGAACCTTTCCTACCCCAAGAACACCTTGCTGCAGGAGGCGATCTAGACTATGGGACATGGAAAACCCTAAATCGACTGAGATCTGGTGTAGGAAACTGCCGCGACAATAGAGAACGATGGGGCTTCCTACAGGACGAATCCGGCGCATGTGACTGTGGTGCAACACAGACTATGCCACACTTGTTGGAGTGTCCATTGTGCCCTGTCACTTGCACTATGGAGGATATTTTTGACGCATCTCCACCTGCTGTGCGTTTTGCGCAGTACTGGAGATCAGTTTGATGGGTTTTTTCTCTGGGTTTCGACACGATAAATAATTAAACTTATTCGAAAAAATTATAATAATTTTGCATGTTTATCAATTCCAGCTGAATTGATTCAGGTGCATTTTCGGGTGAAATGTTGAAAGGATTGTTGAAAATGTCTAATAAGTTTAACTTGTTCAAACTTACAAGATTATCGACTTATAATTCTAATATTCTTTTGATTTTCACAATTTCTTAATTCGCTGGCAGGCCGCAGGCATACCGACAGCGGGCCGCGGTTTGCGCATCGCTGCTGTAAGTAGGGTTGCCATCCGTACTTTATTTCGCATGATTTGATTTCTTTGGGATTTTGAAAAGTTTAGTCCCAAGTATTTTTTCGATATACGAAATTTATCGATTGGTGCAAAGCGTCTCTGAATTTGATAAAAAAATAATTACCTACTCATTTATTTTAAATTAAATATAGACTGTAAGGATAGGTACTGTGCAATTGTTTAATAGAGATAGGTACTAATTTAAATTAAATATAGACTGTAAGGATAGGTACTGTGCAATTGTTTAATAGAGATAGGTACTAATTTGATGCAAACTGCAAAAAGCAATAAAAAATATGTTTTTAAACATAATAAATAAAGAAATATAAATTGTACTTTATTTTGATTATTTTTCTTGTATTTTTGTATAATTGAACTTTTTTCTTACCTATAATAACCAATGTACATACATAAATTGCTAATAAAAAGGTGGCAACCCTAGCTGTAAGGCAATACACGTAATAAAGGTATAATATACATATTTATTATGTATTTTTTTGGCAACCCAGCAAGCTAGGGCTGATTTATGCCGTTCGAGAACTAAATACAAATCGAATACAAAAAAAAAATCAAATAATTATAAAATATTCCCTTTTCATTGTTTCAAATAACCTTCAGGTCCGCCCGTGAGGACAATTTTGGTTTGGATGTACGGATAAGGAAAGTTAAAGACTCCTGAGATATCCGGGTGTGTGGTGGGTCTCTCTTCAATGTTTCAAATAACGATATGAAGATGTCCCAGCAAGAGAGCAACGTCCTACCAGGCAAGAGAGCAACGCAGTGTTAGTTGGAAAAGGTATATTGAAGGACTTACCCACCGATCGGATAGTGCAGAAGAGAGACCCACCTCACACCCGAATATTTCAGTAGTCACATACTCCTTTTTATCCACACATTCAAACCAAAATTGTCACCACGGGAGGGCCGGCCCATTGGCCAGTTATTGAGAACCGGTCGGCTAAGAACGCCACCGTGAGAATTGTTTATTCTACACTCTCTCTTCAATGCGCCTTTTTAAAAGAATGATTATTTTATTGAATATAAAATAATAACAAATTAACGATAGTGTAAAATAAAACGCTGAAGTTAGGTGTCCAGAAAACTTCTTTTGGGTATTCAGAGCGACAACCCCGAGGGTTGCCAGAGCCACCGAAGAAACACTTTCCTCTTCAAAGGGACACCCCACCTATATATAGACCTAAGACTTTCCACCGAGGGAGGCAGGACAGCATAAATACGAAAAACGAGTTCGCCCGCGACTATCACATAAGACAAGATCAATCATCAAGCTCTCCCAAGTAAACAGGGTGTAAGCCCGTCTCACGCAAGAGATCATACCAAAACATTTACAAACTTCAAGAAATGGACAACGTACATCAGGTATTTGATAGTAATATTACGAATGAGCAGACATAATATATAATATTATAATCTATTGTAAATGAATTCTTGTATACCTACTTCTGTACATGTTTGTTCGATTTTTTTTTATTTTGGCTATCCACCCGTTTTGTTCGATATTTGAGTTCAACTTATTTTTCTCTTATAGATGTAGTATGCAACAGGCGCATTGATTATTCTGTTCCTATAGTAATAATGATAAACTTTATTGTACAAAATATTTGGATAAAAATAATAAGGCTACAACATGGTAAGTATAAACGAATAATTTTGCACAACGGGCGAGTTTATCCCAGGGACGGAATATCTTCCAACTGGTGACAGGAAAATTATTCGAATCACAATTATTCGAATGGACAATTCTTCGAAAAAACATTTGTACCAACTAACTTTTTTTCGAATGACAATTATTCGAATGGCAGTTATTCGAATCCACAATTATCAGAAAACACAATTGTTCGAATTTTTATACGTTATATTGATAACAACAATTATCCGAAACACAATTCTTCGAATTTTTATTATGAAGACAGATAATATTGCTGCATGAGAAGGATGTGTGGTAAAAGTCTGAGAGATCGTGTGCGTAACAGTGATATACGAAAGGAATGTGGAATGAAAGTGGGTGTAATAACAAGGATGAATGTAAATAAGTTAAGATGGTTTGGGCACGTGGAAAGAATGAATGAGGACAGAATGACTAAGAAGATATATTTGGCTGAGAGGAATGGGGCTCGGAGACGTGGACGTCCTAGGATTAAATGGCAAGATAATTTAAATCAAATCCTACAGGACGGTCACGTGTTGAGCACATTGAACAGGAGAGCATGCATGAGGAATTGTATGACAGTGACGGAAGCGAAAGATGTATGCAAGGATAGAAGGAAGTGGCGCTCGATCCTTTCTGCCTACCCCGCGAGGGAAGCGGCGTGATGGTATGTATGTATGTATGTATAATATTGCTCCTATTTTCGGCGAAAAGTGGCGTACTTAGCGAAGTTATATTATAATTATAATTCGACTCAGTTTGCAATCGATTTATCTAAAAAGTGTCAAACGTTTGGAAAAATAATTTAAATATATTTATAATTAGATATGAACGCAATTGCCTCATTTTCTTAAGAAACTAAAATAACGTTAAAGTTGGATGAGCTATGGCTGGAGTTTTATATGAAACGTAATATAATTGCGTCAATATGACCTGCTTCTGAAGATCAAAATAAAATGAATTTAGATTAATATAAAATAATTCGAATAATAGGATTTTCTAACAAATGTTAGTCGAACAATTCACTTTCCATTAATTGTAATTCGAATAATTGATAGTCGAACAAATGTTATTCGAAGATTTGTTAATTCGAATAATTATTTTTTCGAACAATTGTGAATTCGAACAATTGTATTTCGAAGAATTTTCATGTAATCCTTCCAACTAACCCAAATCCTATAATTTGTTAGATACACATATTTACAACATAACATATTCCTAGATTATTACTATACGAGTATAGTCGGTGCCAGCATAATATCGACAAAGTCATGTTATATTACAATTATAAATCGTAGATAGTTATTCAAAAATAATCTTACCAAGCACAAGCTGCCATTCCAAAATAATAGAGAAAGAGGAAGACCACGACACAGTTAGGATTGTTGAGGCCATCCTGAGTGAGAAGTAGATGTGTAAGGTGAGTATCTCTGGTACAAGCCACAGCAGCCCTACCAGCGGCAGCACGCACTCCCCAACCTACAGCTGATAGAGCGTGGCATAGGGCTAACATAGTCAAAGGCCGCCCACCTCGCCCTCCTGCCACCATTTGCACTCCCACAGCAGCCAAGGACCCCATAAAACACAACGCTGCCCAAACAGTAAGCCACACTTCGGCTAGCCTTTTTTCAGCATTTTCCCAAAGCACTTCCGCTTCACAAAGCCGCGCGCACCTTCCTGATCTTTTCAAGTAAACGTAACTAGAAGCACGGGCATATCTTTTACAAAAAAGACTGGGAGCACCAGCACTATTCTGAACGGGGAATCTCACGCTAGAGGCCCCTCCGTTGTCTACACTACCAGGAGGTCCTTCCATACATAAAGTCTTGTCGTTATTTTCCGCTGGAAAACGAGAACACTCAAACTCAGCTGGCCAAGGAAAACCGAACCCATTTAGTACTGGGAAACAACTCGCGTAGATATTCTCGCAAAGACTTCGACAGGGACCAATGGGTACAGCAACTTTATCTGTGCACATGGGCACATACACAGAACATAGGAAGAGATTCAGTTGTTGGGAGCAGCCGTACTGTAACAAAGGGCTGAATGTTTGCATCGTCACATCTGCATCAGACTGCATGGTATGCCGCGCCAGATTAGGCATACTGGTCATATTGTATCCTATGTTCTTGCACATTCCCACTTTGATGGGTTCACAGCTCCTCTGGTGTAGATCCACGCCAGAAGAGTGTCCCAATGTCACTAATAACAAAACAATCACTCTTATTACAGCCATTGTAGTAGCATGCACTACGGACGCACTGAAATTTGTAAGAAGCGTAAAATTAAAAACATGATAATGATGGATAAACAAACGTCAAACGCAACAACAAGCGAACACAACCCACCCCGCAAAACTTTCTCACAAACTGAAACAAAAAGTTTTAAATTCCAGCGCGCCTCGTGCTCAAGGAGCAAATTACGGTTCGGGAAATATCGGAATTTAAACAAGGTGCCGAATATATCCGAGAAGTTAACCTGCTTGTATTATATTTTTGGGGTGACCATGCATTATATTAATATAATTTATTGTGTAGAAATTACACTGGCTATTATTGTTCTTGATTTAGGTACATAAATATATAAGTTGAAATAAGACCGCAAAATTAATTATAGTACGTGGTAGTAAAATTAAGGCTAGATTTTGCACACAAAAGTTGCATTACTTGAAAGGTAAGTAAATATATCACTAAAATAATATATTTAACACTAAGATTACACACATGACTTGTGTTCGATTACAAAAAACACAAAGAAATCGCAAGAAGTTTTCAGTAAAAAAACAAATTGAGGCCTCAAATCTAGCGTATTTCGTATGTTTTTTTTTGTATAGACAATTCACACAGACCGAGCTAGTCCCAAACTCAGATATGAATCTTGTATTATGGGTACTAACACGACGATACACATATATACAATGCACTGAACACATATACATGTAACACCCATGTAAAAGACAAATCATGTTGTGGACTACATGTTTATTTATTTCAGTAAGTTTATACATTTTTTCGATATGTTTGCATTCAGAGCACTCGGGAAATGAAAACATGTGTGAAGACACATTTTATTTTATGAGAAACGTTATTCTTGTAGTATTGTCCTAGGGGGGTTTTTTCAATAAAATACTCCCAAATACGTGAACCGCGCGTTGTCAATGTTCGTAACGTCGTGTCTACGATTTATAAGCTATGTGTAAGTTTGAGTCTTTCTAATTTATTATAATTTAAAACTATTTTTTTAATCAATGGTCACCTCATCAGACTAACAAGAGGCTTGTTTTCTCGTTTGACCGCTCACAATATACCTACACAGAGAATGAGAATAATATAATGCAACTAGTGCAACTACCCGCTATATTTATATCTATGGAAATAATATATATAATGAGTTACAATCCATTGGATTGGTCTGCAACGAGTTTTGACTTATTTCTCCACTCCTCCCTATTCTCAGCTAGTCTCTTCAACTCCATATATGAACCACAGCTCATGTCCCTCTTCAGTTGGTCCATATAGGCGTCTCTCGGTCGACCTCTGCCATTTGTGCCTTCGGTCCTGCCCTCTGCGATTGCGATGAGCAGTCCTGGGTGCCTGATGTTGTGGCCAATCCAATTAGCTCGTTGGAAATAATGTAATACTATTATTAGGTACATGGTAGCCATGCTGTTATGTAGTAACTTTCTGTGTACCACAACATTAAGTAGGTATTTTCCATCTAATCCGTTACTTTTTGTGTATCATATTTAAAATTAAATTTTAAGTTAGGGAGTATTTTTATAGTACTTAATGAATTAAAATACTTTAACTTTTTTATACACACTATTTATTTTTATTTCTGTAGACAATATTGTTTCCTCTCTTAATGAGACATTATCAACACTATTGATAATGTCTCAATAGTATTGACAATGTCTCAGAGAAGTCAGAGAGGAAACAATATTGTCTAAACAAACAAAAATAAATAGTGTGTATAAGTAGTTAACAATTTTTAATTCATTTAGTAAGTAGGAATTTACATCTATACATTACTGTTTACTCAAACCTAGTTACAAAACAACGTAGGTACTCTGTTGTTTCAGCCAGAGATGCACTTGGGTTAGTTGGAAAATATCGCATCCCTGCGATAAACTCGCCCATTGTGCAAAATTATTCGTTTATACCATGTAACCTTATTATTTGTATCCATATATTTTGTACAATAAAGCTTATTATTAGAGATGAAACGGATAGTTGTTTGGCCGGATACCGGATATCCGGCGAGCTACGAGGCCGGATGGCCGGATATTCGGCTGCCGGATATTGATTATGATCGTGGCGAATGAAAACAATGGTCATTGTCGCGATCAAGAGAAAAACCCAATTGCAAGCGAGATCGACTACTATTTGAAGACAGTTCGAATTGATCGCAGCCGCGATCCTTACACTTGGTGGGCGATTAACTCGAAACAATATCCACATTTGACAAAGTTTGCCAAAGTGTACCTTTCAGCTCTTTGCAGCAGTGTTTATAGCGAAAGACCGAAGCTGGCCTGGTCTACGAAAACAAGCGAAATCGCTTGTTGCCTGCGAACGCTGAAAATTTATTCACCATAATTTACCACTTCTTGTTAATTTTGAGTATTAAGTTGTTGACTATTAATTCAAAATATTTTCTTTGATAAGAAGAAGAACAAGAGCTGTATATTGTGTAATTGTAAATTTTCCGACTTTAAATAAAAGATCTCATAATTATAAGTCATTTTATTGATATTTACCTCACAAAGATTAATGTATTGCATTTTATTATAGGAAATTGTCGTAGTTTTTGAATATCCGGTATCCGGCCGGATATTGAGGTACTATCCGGTATCCGGCCGGATAGCAAATTTAGGCCGGATACCGGATAGTTACCGGATATCCGTTTCATCTCTACTTATTATTATTATTACTATCCTAACAATAAATCTAATAGGTACACTCTAATAATAAATCACAGTATATGACAAAATAAATGTGATAGCCAGTAGGTTGGTTAGCTCCATATAAATTATGTAAGTTGGCCTCTCTGTGCCAATAAAAAATTACATTCAAGATAAGGGGCATACCTCAATGAGTGCATCCAGATAGAAGAATGGAAACTCTCCGAAGAAATATTAGAATGAATGCTTTTGTAACCCGTATAAGGGCAGGAAACGATAGCATTCATTCGAATATTTCTTCGGAGAATGTTCCGAATCGTCACCGAATGATTGACGTTCGCAATCTACTATCTGGACGCACCAATTGTGGAATTGAAGATAATTAACATTTGTCTTTTAAAGACACTAGGAAATTTACCCATACAAAACTGTAATATGTATTTTTGTTATGGGTTAAGCTAAATAAGTCTAAGTTGATTTAAAAAAAATATTCCAAAATAGTACAAGTACCTACCTACATATAAAAAAACATAAATAACAGCATTATAGAATATATTGCCCCACAAAACTAAAACTGTTCTGGGTTAAAACTATGAAATAAATACAAATACAAGAATACAATTTAAAAATATAAAAAAAGTTAAATTGTTAGTTTTATAAATCATAAGTGCCTTGTTTGTTTATTTTAGAAGAAGTTTGAAGTATAATTTTGTTTAAAAAAACTTATGACAAGGTTTACTGAATTTTTGTTACCACTTTACATTACCAATACAATCCCGGGATTAGTCCCGGGATCAACTGTAGATAATCCCGAAATCCCGGGATTAGAAAATAGGGCCGGGATCGAATCCCCTAAGTACAATACAATACATACCTAGGAGAGAAAAACAAACACAAGATTTCATTTTTCTAAAATATTTGAGAACGAAATATTGATAATGTTACATGAAGGCAAAATTCACATTTCTTTGTTCTCATATAATAATGGTACATTGGTATATAATGTTTTGGATTTCTAAAGAAGATGTCGAGGTTCCAACCCTTTACCGCCATAACTCAATATAACTTACGAGTATTATCATAAAAAGTGATGATTTTGCTGGATCCAAATAGCTAGATTTGAAAACTGCTATGGCCTCAAATCAAATATATTAAGAGATATGCCAGAATGCCCACATATACATTACTGTATATAACAAGAATTAGTCATTCAGTAAATTTAAAAAAAAAAAGATGTTTTAGCCATAAATAAATATACACCAAAGGCAGATCAAAAATCATTTATTGTTACTCAAAATAACAAAGTGAGTAAGGTATAGACATAGAATAGAAGATAATAAACAACATTATATAACATAATAAAAGGACCCTTCAAACATCTCTTTGATACATTCTATTCATCTGAATTCAAATAAAATAATGTTCATGGTACAAAGTTGGGAGATATTCTCATATCAGAGTACTTGCCACATTCTTTTGTGTGATAATGATTCTACACCAAAATTAATTTAAAATAAACTATATTCTGCTTCAGTCTAGATGAGTGAAGGGTTTTTATACATGTAATTTTGTGTCAGGCATTATTGTCTTCCCCAAATAGTTTATATTTTATGTGGGTAACAGGTATTAATGATTAATCAAACTATGTAATGCAACATCTGATCAATATATTCGGACATTAACTGTCCCTAACTTACTATTTATGTAAGAAGTTTTGTTATCTTACAAATAAAAACATGATTCATTACACAGCACGTCATAGTTGTATTAATAATACAATTTTATGTTTTACATATAGTTTAATTAATACATATATATAATAATATAATGATACATTTTAAAAGATTATATTTAAAATCAAACTTAAAACACTGTTTCATTCCACTATGAGAATTTGTTTTAATTATCAGCATGTTTCAACTACAATGTAGTCATCATCAGTAATAATAAAATACTGTATTGTATTATTACTGATGATGACTACATTGTAGTTGAAAACATTCTAATAATTAAAACAAATTCTCATAGTGGAATGAAACAGTGCTTTTTAATTTAATTTTAAATATAATCTTTTATATTGCATTTTCACAAAGTTACACTAGAAAATATAGATACATTTTATATTTACACCTCCATATTACTGATTGAACTTGAAAAGTCATTTTTTTACACAAAAATTACACATGCTATAATAATAAAATATTTCACAATCAACAAAATCTACATAATCATCATGATATGAAGCAATAATACAGTAATATTACTCTGTGTGTATGTGTGTAACAGTTTTAATACAAATGCAATATTATAATATGTAAAGTAACATTAATTGTAACAATTATGTGGCATTGCACAACACACAAAAAAATATTTCATCCATAATGATACATTGTGAATATCATAAAACTGCTGCAAATTGTCACTAGTGATACCTTCCATACATAACTAAACACAATTACTTAATTATACTATAACTTAATAATATTACATGCATAGACGGGCCCAAAAAATATTTTTTTATATATATGAATGTTTTTATTAATTTTTTTTCTAAATTCCTTCAGTCACATTCAAAGTAGGTAGAAAAGGAGAGAAACAAATTTAACAGAAACACATATTATTTATTAGCCAACCCTCATTCAAAATTAGCCAGTGCAAATTCAAATGCCTGTCTCTTCTGAAATTAAGTCAATTGTGAAATGACAATCATAATTTATTTTAAAGCACATTATTTCAGTTTTCATCATTTCGTACATGACTCATGGCATCCTCCCTAAAAGCCTGTTATAGCATTTGGTAAGCTTGCGTTAGCGATATTTGTCTCAGGAAATAAAACTGGTCTGCTGGCTACCCCACTTGTGGGATATGCCGTGATGGTATAGTAGTAGTAGTAGAAATAAAATTTCAACCACATTCTTTTAAATTTGCCATTACGACTTTGCAGGCAGAACAAAAACTAGTAAGGGAAACACAACACTACCCTCATGCATTAACCTGTAAACTGACACTATCAGAACGGCTGTTACATGAAGGTCTCGATTAACCCTATCTAGCCGGAGAAGTCTCTACTACGCCAAAGAATGGCAGCACTCTCTCAGTTAGTTTTTTTGGGTCCCCCCTCGCACAGTGTGATGAAGAAATAATATGGAAAGTAATGCCTCCCAATCAAAAAACAAACAAATATTTATTGTCAACACCAATATGTTATTATGCATTTCATAGTTAGTTGTTTAAATATTGGCAAGATATGCAAAACATAATACATAGGCCCCATTGTATGTTGTGTGAGCAATGCAAAATCATTACAAAAAATTAAAAAATGTATAATAAATGACAGTACAGTGAGTTAAAATTTTGTAAAGCTCACTTCATTTGTTACGAAATATTTATCATACATTTATTCACTCTAATTAAAAGTATCACATGCTTAAAACAAAAAATATGTTACTCATAGTCTTACCAAATTTTGCATAAAATTCTCTTTCAAAGTCTGTTTTTCATAACATCTAAATCTCTAAGAAAGCATTTCATATTGCGCAATTTTAAGCATGTGAAGAATATACCACAATATCTTAGAGAATCAAATGAATCTTTTTTAGTACAATGTGAGATTATACAATTACTTTTCTGTCAACTGTGTGTAAATTTCATTACAATATGATTCTCAGTATTCTTAATTAACAACAGACATTGATTTACTTTGACAAACATAAGAAATGTCATAAAATAATATAGATTCTTAAACACAACTTAAATCAATACTGCTAAAAATATCTATTATCTAAAATATACTGAAACAAGTATGTCATATATTCCCAAATATCAGACATGACAATAATATAATGTCTACCGATATAATTTCAATTGAATATATAAATAAGAATTACATATTTCAATACTTTCATTCTCAATAAGAAGAAAGTTGCGGGTGATAAAACAAGTTAAATGTGATTATGTAAAAAAATCCAAGATATTTGCGTATTAATCACAACATTTGTGTGTGTGTGTGTGCAAGGATAACATAAATGACATTATGTACAAAAAAAGATTGTTGAGACAGTGTTGGTGGGTATAGACAATAATAGAGGCTGGATAATATATCTCATACTCCTGATACATCAGATTCTAATCTCAAACGTAAAGTTTCTCTTTCTCTTTGTACATGGGCTAACTCTAAACTAAGTTCCTGACAAAGTCGACAAAGCAAAGAGTTCTGCTCTTCAAGTTTTTTTAAAGATTCATCTCCAATGGAATTCAATGTAGGCTCTATGACGTTTGCTGTGTCCGGACTTTCAGAACTACGAGGGGTTGGCTTTCTATAAATTTCAAATGCACCGTGTTTTCTCGGAACACCCGATGAATGAACGTCATCTTCAAAACTAGCCCTACTTTTTGGTAAATTAATGACAGAACTTTCATTACCTGGTAAGGGTAGACTATTTTGAAACTGAGCAAAATTTGCAAAAGTTTCAGTTTGTGGTTCATCTGTAAAGTTTGCTTGATAGATAGTTACACTTTGAGCGAATGCATCATTGTGATCAAAGACATCACCTTCACTACGTTGGTTAATTAACTTCTTCAAAGGACTAGTGAGGGAGGGTGAGACCCTTGGAGGAACTTGAGGAGGGGCTGGCTGACTTGTGGTAGATGAAGATGTATGGGAGCCCTTTAACTTGTTGAGATCCAGGCTGCTAGAGCGGGTGTGGGTGCGCAAAGGTCTCGGTGGAGGAGGAGGTGGAGGGTCTTTCTTAGGAGCTGGAGCAAACTGCAGAGACATAGGACCTGAAGAATCTTCTTGGGTATTCCATTCTTTTGTTGGAGGAGGCGGAATAGCTCCAATAGATTTTAATGCTGCTTTCTTTGCTTGTGGTCTTTGTATTGGTTTAATTTCGCCCACACCAGACTGGACCACTGGCATGTGATTATCTACAGAAAGTTGGCCACTGAGCTTCTTAGGACTGGGAACTTCTTTTAAATCGTGATAAGCTGCCAATTCTTCAAGTTTCCTAGGAGATGTACCTCCTGACTCAGTGGACTGAAGAGGTATTGAGGAGGATTCTGGTGTAACCCGCAAAGGAACTGGGTGAAATATCTTAGGATCTTTATCTAATGATGCCTTGTGGAAATCAAAATTAACAGGCTTAGGACCAGGACTGGAAATGCTGGAAGTAGGAGAATCAATAAATTTTGTCCATTCCTTATTACCTGATATTGGCTCACGTTTAAAATAATCAGTAGTCACTGGACTTGTTGATGGTGACCCTTCATCTAAATTTTTTAACACTTTTCCTTCAAATACATCAGATTCTTTAGGTGCTTTAGTAATGGATGAAGTCATATTATTGCTCTTGGAATTGAAATCACCCACTAAATTAATATTAGAATTAGAGCCTAAATCCACAAGATTGGATGTGATAACATGATCAGGACTAGCGTGTGTATGGGAAAGCTTTCTAGACTTGGGAATCAAGCAGGGTGGTAACACATCAGGGACGGGAATTTCATTTCTTCTCAATACAATAAGATGCATAGCTGTGATGAACTCTTCAATGCACAGAGCTCCATCCTTGGTGACATCAGAAAGTAACCAAATCTTACGAAGATCTGCCACTGACAATCTTGACTTTTCGAAAAAGTGTCTAAAATAAACAATAAAATAGTGTTAGTCAAATCGAGGGTAATGTATTCTAATAATCTTTCATTTCCAAATGGTTATTAAACGGTTAGTACTTTTGTTGACTGACAAAATATTTACTAACCTGGCTACACTTCCTGGCAAAAATCCTCTTGAATCAGGCTGAAGTTGGTTAAACTGTGCGGTGTAATGTCTTCTTTGATCAGAAGCAATTCTCCACACAGAGGATACAGGGTGATCACCTTCCCTATCTATTGTTTCCTCGTCTGAAGAATGTCGATCAGATGATTCTTCTTCTGTTCCTAAAATATTTACACAATCCAATGTAAATAAAAATATTGAATGAAATTGATACTACCACCTCTATAAACAATATAAGAGTATTAAGAAAACTGTTACCAAAAACATAATTATTTAACAATTTTAGTGCTAAAGTATTTCATCCATACTATGCAAAAAGGGCAAATGATTTTTTTGCAGAAAACTATCTCTTCTATACTATCACGGCACATCCTACAAATGGAGTAGCCAGCAGATCAGCTGCATGTAATAAACGTGCAACCTGTCCTCTCCGTACCAACAAATAAATAAGACATTCAGGATGGTGGCAAACCTCATCGCTAAATTGAAGATGTAAAACGTCTTTACTTTTTTTGAACACCTGCATTTTACAGGACATTTGTAAACTTAGAGAAAAGAATAGGAGACACTTTTCTCATATGTTCTGTGGAGTCCCCAATAAATAATAATATGCCACTAACTCTATGCCACCCATCTGGAATGTATTCTAGTATTATAATAATGAAAATCAACTTAGCAATATTACCTAAAAGCTGTGTGTGTTCTTCTCCCATATGTGGCTGTGGCCAACGAGGTCCTTGAGGCCCTTCAGGACCTCTCAGCCCCACTCCTCTCTCTGCTACAGAGTTAGTTGGTGTTGGACTCTCACTTCCCGTACTCCAAGGAGAACCATCTTTACCTCGAATCTGTGAAAAAACAAATTATTAAATAAATAAAGTTGTCTATTAGTTATACGTTTAGGTTAAGGCACATTCACTTATTTGTAGTAATACCCAATTTCTGTACCTAATTATTTATATATTATTACTTGGACACACCATGTAAATTCATATTATTATTTATTTGCAAGATCAAAACCATGCAAAGGGTGAAATAATATTATAATATTTATGAATGCATTGAATTGTGTTAAATTGATGTATCCATTGGTTGAGGTATAAGTATTATGATATATTATATTAACTATGTAACTAAAAACAAACTCTATTTTAAGTTTCATTGTGTGATTCAATAAAATAAATAGCCAGGATATTATATGCATAAGCATATAGCTCCTCAATTGTAAAAAATAATATAAAGTCTCTTAATGAAAATATTATCAGTGGGAAATGTTTACATTGTGATAAGGATGATGCTAAATATACTCACATTAAATCTATGACACATTTCATATGCAGTAAATGACATGCAGTAAAATAAAAAAATAGGTACCTACTTAAAATGGCAATTTCCTATATAGTCATGTATATAAGCATATTATTTTTTACATATTACATGGATAATTTTTCCGGAATTCTTACCACCTGAAAATGCAGATTCTGTGGCTTTTATAGAAATGATTCAAGTACAAATTTCAGCAATCAAATAACTTCACAAGTAAATGATAATGAATAGTGCAGAGTCTTAACACCTTTTAAAATGAAACACAAAATAGGTATATATGTACCTAGCAGTGGCGGCACTTGACTTTTGGTATTGGGCATGCGGTTTGTGTAGGTAGGTACTACAGTAGGTAGAATTTATTATAATATGTTAGAAACCAATTGTTGGCCAAAACCTTAATTTTTTTATGTCCACAATTATCCAGATAGTTTGGATGACCCTCTTTTACAATATACCGTTTTAACCTCTAAAGTGGTGTGGCCGTACCCGTACGTCGGGGAATTCCAGTGCAAAAAAGGGTGTGGACGTACCGGTACGTCTGACAATATTACGACGCAAGACGAAAAAATATATTCAAATTCAACATGCCACTGCCATCTATAGGATATTCTTCATAATATTTTGTACTTTCGATGTAAAATTTTCGTTTTTTGAATATTTTATAGGTAAGTAAACACTCGAGCGAGGACACAGCGCCGCCATCTTGTTTTATTTTATTGTTTCGCGGCATTGCAAACCAGCGGGTCGTGTGCGTTATACTATTGCGTATTTTAGAGGATTTTTTCTACATTTTATTGTGAGTTTCGTTAGTTTTTTACTTCGTTTTTATTTGATAAACACTTCTTTTTAACCAATATTTTGAGAGTGATATTCTTACATTTATAGAAAGACATTTTTGAGAAAATTTTTACGTTTTTATGTGTTGATAGTGACAATTTTGAGCCATAGTTGTTAAATGTCTGTGTTTTGGTAGTTATAATTTTTCGTTTTTAGTGATAATTACATTTATTACGTTATTTTTTTATTGATAGTGATAATTTTTAGTTAATATTTAGAACATTATTTTTTATTGATAGTGACAATTTTAAATTAATATTTTATACGTTATTTTTTTATTTAAAACAAGGACACAGAAAATGTCACGTGTGCAATCACACATCAAAGCATCATAAGTGTAGGAAAGACACCAAATATATGTGTAAATAGTGTGATGTGGGACTTAGTGTGTATCCATGTTTTGGAGAATACCACAGTTATTAAAAAATAATATTAAAAAATAAAATTTTATTCAAATAAAAAGTTTAAAAACAATTATACAAGTATAATAGGCAGGAAAATACTTTTTTGATAGTGAGATTGAAATAAAAAAAACTTGTCTCGGTAAAAGTATTTGTATTTTTGGTGCGACCAAAGGTTGGTGATGTATGTAGCCTATATATGAATTTTTGACCAAAAACTGCATTATATACTAAAAAATATTTTTTATAGAATAATCAGTATGATATTTACATAATGTAATACTTAGAATAATTATTTCTAATGGTGAAAAAAACTCACTCCATTGCGATCGTTCACAGAAATAGTAACTCACTACATTACAGGTTAATTACACCAACATTTAAACAATATTTTTATTTTTTTTTTATTTTATTTTATTTATTCAATAAGGATCAGACAGTTGAAACAATTAGTATAGACATTAAAAGACAACAATAGACAAACCAATTAAGATCCCCTTTTTACCAATGTAATAGACATAAATTTGAGACTTAAAATCATAAAAGACATATAAATGTAAAAAAATGTGTAAAATGTTAAAATGTAAAGGTGTAAAAAATGTAAATAAATGTAAAAAATTTAAAAAAAGTATAAAATATCTGTGGTGACAAGGCAAAGGGGCACAAGCCAGCCCCGCAGCGCCGAGCTACTCCCTCCACAGAAACGCAGGTACACGTCACACCCCACAAAGAAATGGCATCGAGGATAGCCTATGGTACTTGGCAACCCCCGACGCCACCATCCGCGAGGCATGACATACACCCACACCTCCGCGGAGGGAACAACTCAAAACCGCAAAAACGACTCACGCCCCTTCACCCCGCCACCACAGACATTAAGATGTTAAAATGCGAAAAATGTAAAAAGGTATAAAATGCAAAATGTATATAATGCGAAAAATGTAAAAAAACAAATAAATTCAAAAATATAAAAACATACAACCCACCAAAGTCCACTAATCCAATCTCCAAAAGTAGCGTTTACCATACTATGAAAGTAGGAAAGCAAACTCCCCTATGGAACAACAGATGAATCCAGGGCCCCCGAGACACCCTCCCTGAACTCTCGCACACTCAACGAAAAGAAATCCAAACCCCGAAAAAATGAGTTATAAAGCGCGCAAGTTCGCCTTAAAAATGAATTTTGCAAATAGTTTGTGGAGCTTGTGGGCAATCCAAATAAATTGGCTGATCTTGTAGTGCGCCCCGGACAACTAAAACATACCCCCTCAAGAATTTTGGCGGAATCGATCCTTCCGTTGAGAATCTTGAATAAAAACATCATGTCAAAAACGGTCCTCCTATTCTCAAGTGTGGAGATGTGATAGTAGCGCACAGCAGATCTGTAATTGTCGAATTGATTGTAGGTTAAATGATTCATATGCCTGATAAACTTCCCCTGCAACGCCTCGATACGGTCTATGTAAGTGATATATTGCGGACTCCAGACTACAGAACAGAACTCCAGTTGACTCCTTACAAACGAGAAATACAACACCTTGAAAGTAAATGGGGACCTAAATGGTTTACCGACTCTTAGTATAAAACCAAGCATTTTATAGGCCTTTTCAAGGATAGAGTCAACATGAGCCCGGAAAAGCATCTTTCTATCCATGATCACACCCAAATCCCTAATCTCCTCCTTCCGAGCAAGAACTTGACCATCAATGTGGTAGCTAGAGAAAATTGGCTGAGTCGCTCTAGTGAATGAGATTGAACAGCACTTTGATACATTCAAATATAGTTGATTCACCCTACAGTACTGTGACAATCTCTCAAGATCTTCCTGGAGGAGCCCGCAATCCACTGAACCATTAACCTTTCTAAAGACCTTAGTATCATCCGCGAACAGCAAAAATTCAGAATTCTGAAAACAGGAGCCTATGTCGTTAATATACAAGACAAACAACAAGGGTCCCAGATGGGAACCCTGAGGTACACCAGAAAAGCAATGCTTGAATCGTGAAACAGCCCCATTGATCACTACAGCCTGAGAACGCCACTCCAAATAAGATGTGAGCCATCTAAGCAAGCTCCCATGCACACCGTATGCTTCTAATTTGTGTAAGAGAATCCTGTGACTTATTTTGTCAAATGCCTTGGCATAATCCGTATAGACTGCATCCACCTGTGATCTCTGACTCATCGAGCTAAGAATATAATCAGAGAACTCCAGCAAGTTTGATTCGACAGATCTAGCAGGCATAAAACCATGTTGATTTGGGATAACAAATGACCGCACTGATGGCATGAATTGAATCATGATAATCTTCTCCATTAACTTACTTATAATAGATAGCTTAGAAATAGGTCTATAATTAGACGCGCTATGCTTACTTCCCGATTTGTGTATTGGTGTTATAAAGGACCTCTTCCAAGAATCCGGAAAAACTCCCTCAGAGAATGACCTTTCATAGAGCACTGAAAGTGGCACCGATAACTCCTCCGCGCAATTTATAATAAAGACAGCCGGAATGCCATCCGGACCCGCACTCCCTCCAGAATCGAGATCACGGATGCACTTCAACACAAGCGCTGGAGTGAATTCCATATTACCAACATCTAAACCTGGCTCACAGTGCACCGAAGGCAAAATTCCATGGTCATTGACAAACACCGAGTGAAAGTAGTCACTGAATAAATCCGCAATGGAATCACTATCCGTGCCGACTCTATCATTGTAATCAATGGAGCCCGGAATGGAAGGGGCCCTCTTCCTCGATTTGACATAGGTCCAGAATCTTCTAGGATCTCTCTTAGTGATTTCTTCAGTACTGGAAATGAAGGAATTATAATTTTCCCTAGCAATTCGTTTCTGTCGGGCCCTAAGCAATGAAAAAGATCTATAATCGGAAATATTACACTCAGACTTCCATTTCCTGTGGTACCTAAGCTTCTCCTCAATTATCTTAATAAGCGCTCTACTATACCACACGGGGTACCTGGCCCCACACTGCCTCTTACGGGGAACATGATTCTCTATAATAGCGTTCAGAATGCCATAAAAACAGGAAATTGCGTCTTCTACACCACCCCTTGCTAAAATAGTCTCCCAATCATGGGAGACCAAAGATCGCTTAATCTGCACATAGTCCGCCTTATAAAAAGAATAAGCAGCCTCCGAGCGTAGCCGTAGGGGTTGATCGCTTGCAATTTCAACATTTATTACCAATGATTTATGGTGAACATCTTCAGGTGTCAATGGCTCTAAACAGGGAGCAACCACACAGGACCCGATATTAGAAATAACTAAATCTAAGATTTTACCATTTATGTTAACATGAGAATTATACTGTTTGAGGTCACAGTATGCAATGAAGTCCACCAAAGCGCAGGAAGGAGAATCAGTAAAACCTCCCGGCAAACAATAGCCCTCATCCTCAACTAGGCACCAGACTATACCTGGAAGATTGTAGTCACCCACGAGAAGAAACATGTCATCCGGTCGATCGTTCACGAGAAGTGAGTAAGCATCAAGAGAGGACGAAAGTCTTGCGCCATAATCCGAGTTTCGTGGGAAATATGAGCAACAAATGTTCAAATTGCCATGTGATGTCGCTCCTCTTATGGTAACCCATATATCCTCCGCTTGAGAACTCCAGGCAATCTGATGCATGGCAGACAACCCACGCCGAACCGCTATCAGAACGCCACCCCCCATTCTCTGACCAGTCTCAGAATAGTTACGATCCCTACGATAAACACAATATCTATCATCGAACAGCTCACCATCACCTATAGAATCCAAAAGCCACGTCTCCGTGAGACATATCACGTCAAACTCACCCTGCAGCACACCCTGAGAGAAATCATTTGTCTTCGTCCGAAGACCTCTGACATTCTGGTAATAAATAGACAGATTGGTTATCCTTTATCAAATTTAATACGATCAGTTTTACCAGTCAACATGATTACAGAGAAGATTCGATGGTTCTCGAACATCAGCGAACTCATATAGAGGAGGGGGCCCAAAGAGAAGAACAGGAGATCATACCCAACAAAGGAAACTACCAAAAACAAAAACAGACAGCAAAAACAGAAATACAAACAAATATCGATTAGAAAGTGGACAGAAAACCTAGCAGCAAAACCAACAAGCTCATGGGTCAGGGCACAAAGCAAATGGAGACATGGAACAAACAGTCATGTGAGCCTATTCAGGTCAGAAGCCGATTGTATTAAAATAGGGTGAATCTTTTCCAATTTTCGAACGTATATCTTACAATCCTTGACCCAAACAAATTTATAGCCCCTCGATTTAGCCAACTCCTTCGTTCGCCTGAGCAAATCCTTATTATCTGCAGTAAGGTGGTGGTTAAAATAAATTCTACCACCAGCCTCAAAACCCAAGTCGTAAGCAGTCATACCCCGTCTTAGGCGTGCTGCATCCAAAAAAGAATTTTTGGCAACACGATCAGTGAATTTAACAACCAATTTTGACTGCTTCTTTTCCTTGGGGTCCCTGGACCAAGCAGCAACCCTATGAGCGGATACAATATCCTTTACAAGTGAGTCAGCTTTAATTTCAGAAGACAGGCGTGCCACCAGCGAAAGCAGGTTCTCATCCTTTGACTGTGGTATTCCCGAAATTTCCACGTTGTTAATTCTGGCATACTGCTCACGCTCAGCACTCTGCAAGGTCAAACGACACACCTCCCGCTTTAACTGCAACAGTTCACCCTCCATCGACTCAAAACGCCTTAGCTTTGCATCGACCTCAGTCAATTTAGCATTCACTGTATCAATCTGACCACCCACGAAAGATGAAAACGCCTTGAACTCCTGCATGTCCTTATGCATTGATCTAAAATCATCCCTCAGAGATGATAATTCGTCCAAGATTTTTTGAATCTGACCCGACGCAGAGGTAGGGGAAGGATCAATCAAAGTCTGTGATCTGAGTGTCATATGAGCTCTATTATCAGGTGTCACCTCCTCCATATTAGTGGATCTAGGATCTTCCATTCTACAGTCCGAACAACGCCACTGGTCCCTTGACTTGCCCGTCATCTTCTTAAGTGCAGTCAAGGGAGTACTCTGACATGTACAATGATATTTACCTCGACACCTACAGCACCTCAAAACCTTGGACGGACTCACCAGTAGACCACAATGCTTACAGGTATTCATCTCGAATACAAATTTCAATAGACAGACTGAAATAAACAAAAGAACCAACAAATAGGTACAATAGAGATCATAAGAATTTGGATCAAAATTATTAAAATTTACACAATGAATTCAGTAAATAATATTGATATGCTTCAAATATTCAATTAGCTATGAGAGAATTTAACAGATTTACCAGGGGTTATTTGAAGAAAGTATTAAGATTCAAATCAACAAGCAAAAGCAATAAATTGGAATCAAAAATTTACAAGCAAAATTGCAACAAGACAATATGCACGAATGAATAAGTAAAATAGATAAGTATATTATGTTATAAGTGGCATTCAAAAAGCATCATAATTTGCTTCCTTATTATAAAATTGTAATAATAGGTGTATGTTTGTAATATTGATTAGTTAATTTTGTGTTTGGTACCTAGGATTTCCTATGATATTGTACCTATGTAAAATATTGTGTAAAAGGCTTATTAGCCGTAAGTAATAACAAACAAATAAACAAATAAGCAATGATAATATTTAGGTGATTAAATTATGATAATATGAGTGAACTCAATGCGTCATCACACATAACAGATGTAAAGGTATAATATGTCAAGTATACTAGAACTTGTTATAATTTTTAATTTAAAAATAAACACCCCTAACACACAAATAAAATAGAAAAAAAGCACACTGAAGAAACACACCGACAGCCGCCCCCGGGTATATGTAGATAATAAAGCGCTTCAGCAGGAATGTAGCTATATACTTCATTCGCAGTAGTAGGCACTCAGCAGAATCACCATGTAGCACCACACACCACAGCAGATCACAATGCAGAGTCGCAGTAGTGACGAATAATCTAATAATTAATAATCCACCATCGATCTTCAATAAGTTGTAATACAATATGTGGAGTTGAGTCGAAGATTATGGCCAGTTCGTTTACTCTTAGACGGCGAATGCTCCCTTATATCTATATACATATATATATATATATAAATAACATCCAGTACACCTATCATCAGATGGGCAAAACTTCTGTACGTATGTAGTAAATTCATGTGTTATATTGTTATTCCACTGTCAAAAGCGCCTGTCTGTATGCAACCTCAGCACTCGAACATGATGACATTAGCAATAGCAAAATAGCACCTATAAGCGTTTAGCAAAATGTCGACATCAATCCAGCCCCTGATTGGCCGCTGAAGAATGAATCACTCATTGAATGTCCGACAACAGGAATATTTTTAATCAAAACGTAAATAATTTATAATTTATAAATGTCAATATTAGTATAATGTCACTTCATAACTGTTGCAGCAAAAGTTTCATACAACTTTGCAATCAATAAACCACCCAAATATGAATGTTATAATATATGTAGGCACTCACAAAGCTGACAACAGGTTTGGTGGATTCACTTTATAAACTCATCAAAATAGTGATATTACGTAGGTTTTATATCAAAATTTATCACAATCCGATGATTAAACGATTAAAGTCATAATACACTGATACACATTGATAGCATGATCAAAATCACAAGAAAAAAACAAATAAAAAACTGAACAACTCAAAAGTACGTCTACTCACAAATTTGACAGATGACAGACTATAAAAATATATAAAAATCATTAAATGAAAAAAGTTAGTCAACTTGCGCAGAATCACGCTGAACGGGGGAGGCTTATTTCTACCCTATACCTACTCCCAAGAAGAGCAATAAAGGGTGATAGTCCCTTTGTTAAGAAATTCTTATTGTTAAAAAAAATTCAAATAACAAATATAACTATTGAATATAATCAAAAGCATCTCTTAATGTACCTAATCTTTTGAAACTTAATACCTTCTTTCCTTAAGGTAAGGCACCCGAAATTGAGTTAATTATGGTACTTAATACCTTACCTATCTTGAATCGAATATCTAAATTTTAATCAAGTACGTAACAAAACAAGGAATGATAATTTCTTACAGTGCAATACAAAGACATTATTTAAATTTACGTCACACACATTTACACCCGCTCAAGTATGTCAGTTTTTTCATTATAAATTTTTCAACTTCTACTATGCGAAACACATACAATTTTAGAAATGTTTGGATTAGAGAAAAATATCTAGAGATTGTTACAGTATTTCTAAGAAATAAAGTGGAATATTATTATAATCATAAAATAATATACGAAACACACATTTATAATTGTTTACTTCAAGTTATCAATTTTAATTAAATATCAAAATTATGTTAAGAAAAAAAATTAACTAATTAATTGGAAAATAATAATACCTAAAAAAAGTCTAATTTATAAATTGACTATAGTCAGCACATATATAAAAAAAATTATCAACAATCAGATGCAAACTTCAAAATAAATTAAAACGCAAAAAAAAACAATACATTTGGAGAGAGATGGATTTTTTTTTGTGTTTGTGAGATGTTGAAATAAAAATAATGATAATTATGTTATTTTTTTGTGCAGTCACTAGAACGAATAAAATATTTAAAAGTATGTCTTTGATTTTATAAGAAATTGTGCTTATTGATAAAACATCACATATAAAAAGAATAAAATAAATAAATTGAGACGTAAGAAAGACATAAATAAATTTTGAAGTAATGACAACAATACAAAAAGTATCAAGATTTTCATCTGCATCCTCTAATTGAATGAATTTGAACCTCAATATTACATCGCGTTGACATGAATGTGGTATCTCAAAAACACCTTTCATTTTACCGCTATTAGATAAATTTACAAAATATACAACTTCAATTAATTAAAGATAATTCATTAAAAATGACACGACCGAAGCGCTATACACACATAATAAAATATAATATTACTGTCGTATGCAGTATGCACTAATGCATACAAACCTTTTCGAGAAGCAAGCATGTAGACCCCATATATTTTGTACCACTACACATGCATGTAGACTTGTATTTGTATTAATAAATAATATTATTATTAACGTACTTTCCCTGCGTGTGACAGAGAACATAGAAGCTCCATATGATGCAACGAAACAGAACTATTTTTGGGAGTCATGCCTACTAATGTATCTATGGTAACCATTGAATTGAAGTTTGCAAAGGTTTGCGAACATTTTGCGCGAAATTTAAATCAAGGTTAATCTGCTTTATGAGTGCATTAGAGGTCACATAAATTTGTCTATGATAGCTATTGACCTGAAGTTTGCAAAAGATTTGCTATCGTTTGGCGGTGAATTTGAATCAATTTAAACTTACTTCGTTGTTTTTTTAGAAACTTCTTTCGAAAATTATAGATTTATTCCTTGGGCATGCGTTGCTTTTTTGCATGTATGGAAGGCACGCCACTGGTACCTAGGTATAATATAGGTATATATATATATATCCACAACTTGTTAATTATACGCCAACTTCTTGACGGGTGAAGACCTAGACTCATTACCTGATGATGGAATCTCTAATGATTCCGGAAGCTTGCAAACAAAAACTTTGACGCAACGAATCCGCAAAAAACCTACAATCACATATTTTTCGTCGCGAAAATCTCTTTCAAAACATATATATATATTGATGGTATAAAGCACAAAAGACACATGTCCACTTTTTAGGTAAAATGAGTTTATATATGTACAAGATCGTTTGCAACGCCATCTATGTCCTGACTAAATATTACCAACAATCTTAATATCATTATTGAAATATTTAATAAAAACCAAATGTCACATGTCCACAAATGCACTTTGTTTTGTGCACAGATGTGACATGTCACATAAGATATGAAGATTCTAAAAAAAAAATGTCCATCTAGGACGGACATGTGTCATCTGTGCACACATAAACGCATCCCAATAGTCGCCGTGAGCGGCGCTCCATCACACTTCCAAACTTATGTCCATGACCATCATCCAAAAATGGTAATTCTTGACATTCTGGTTAAAATATAATAAAAAATAAGTAATAAATGACATTACAAAAGAACAAAGGTAATGATTTTCAACACCTTCTGCATTAATTTGAAGCTAGTGAATTAATTGAGAAACTCAAACTTTAAAAACCTGTTTTCTCTTAACTGTCAAATGTGGACATGTGTCTTTTGTGCTTTATACCATCGATATGTATATATATATGATGTATTGTTCGATAGGTATGAACCAGGGATGTTGCGGATGTCGATTTTTACACATCCGCGGATGTGAATGCGGATGCGGATTTTTGAAGGCTCACATCCGCGGATGCGGATGTTTAAGTTGTTATAGAAAAAAAAGTAGGAACTATCTTAGTTGGTAGGCCCCATTGTCAAATATGTGACGAAATTGTTGCTACAATAATATTATGGATTTTTTGGCGAAATATTGTTCTTCTTAAAATGGCAAAAATAAAAACACGTCGCATCTTGTCACCATTATTTTCGTTCCCATTGATTAATGTGAAGTGCAAACGGCACGCGCCATTCGCTGGCCCCGCCCCATTTCTTTCTTGTCGAAAATTGTCTTACATCCGCATCCGCATGAACATCCGCATCGATTATTGCGGATGCGGATGCAGATGTCCAAATACATGCGGAAGCTCCGCATTTGCGGATGCGGATGCGAATATTCGCAACATCCCTGGTATGAACCAAATCACAATCTATGCATCACTTGCAGGAAGAGAAGAGAGTATTAGGTGTTCCGATGCTTACGAATCGGCATAGGCTGGCTTAAGCGCTTTACACCATGGCAACGTTCACCAATTCCACCTTTTTCTACCTTATGCTTCTCTCATATTAATCTTTTCAGAACGGGTGACTGCATTCATCGCTGAAAAGCGACTTCATCCAGCCAACCGCACCTACTGGGATTTGAACCCATCACCTCTGTATAGACCATTAAAGGATGACGTCACAGAAAAATCATTGAGGGGTATCAGGCATCCCAACACAACAGACGATTACGGTGTAATATTAGGTGGAACGCCTAAAGAATACCTAATAATCAAAAAAACTGTCAGTGTCGATTTTGTTATTATTTTGTCGTCTGACTTTCTTTTTTTTCTCTTATGGCATAACATCCTACAAGGATGATTTGCGCAATCTGACTGTTTGCCCCCCAAGCAAAAGCAAATCCATAGACAAGACCACGTGACCTTTAATGGTCTATTACGAGTCAAGTACTCGAACCATTAGGCTACAGGGGTGTGTGGGTAGCCTGAGATTATTGTAATTATTAACTGCAAATTCACATCTACTGCGACTCTTTCGCCACCTATCGATATTGTTTGCAACTGCTAAGCCATTGGTTCGTCACTAGGATCCGACCTTGTGAACTTTGAACCTGCTATACAACAGAAATTGTCGTTGTTGCTTTTACCAGAGAGTATTATGCGAAGTGATTTTTTATTCGTATAACATGGAATTTTACACCTACGAAAGTGTTAATATGATGTATTGTTCGATAGGTATGAACCAAATCACAATCTATGCATCACTTGCAGGGCAGAGAAGAGAGTATTAGGTGTTCCGATGCTTACGAATATGCCGATTACAGCCTGTTTGCACGTAATTATTATATTATTTGTTTCTTTTTTAGGCTAACGAGTGTGACTCATTTTTGTGGTTCAGCCAGCACTTTTACATATTTTAACAAAATGTATTTCAGCCTACCATAATTATTAAGTCCATTCAAATTGGTTTTATTGTAAATTAAATTGTTTGAAATTATTTCAAAATCTTCTCAAAGGGTTATTCCGTGTCAAATCATCACACTGATTCAGACTTGATGTCTCAGATTTTCATGATTTTTTTTATGCAGCAATATATCATAGATATTAAAATGAATGATGGTCAAACATCAGATTGGTTGCCACTGACGGCAGGAGTTCCTCAAGGCGGAATCCTATCACCTCTCTTATTTTCGCTCTATATCAACTCAATTGTCGAACATATAGATGTTGACCATCATCTGTACGCAGATGACTTACAAATCTATTCACACTTCGAGTTGGATCAAGCTCAACTTGCATTTAGTCACGTAAATGGTGAATTGGACCGCATTTCTCACTGGGCACAGCAAAATGGTCTATTACTCAACCCTTCTAAATCTCAAGCTATTCTTATTGGTAGTTCCCGCCTCTTATCTAAAATTCGATCGGAGTTATTACCCAAGCTATACCTTAATAATTCTGAAATTCCTCTTTCAAAAAAGGTCAAGAACCTAGGTTTATTTTTCAACCAAAATTTATGCTGGCAGCCCCAGATTGGAGAGGTTACTCGTAAGTTTTTCTTTAGTCTCCATTCACTTAAACGTCACCAAAACTTTTTTCCTTTAGAGACTAAAATTCTTCTGTCCCAAACTCTACTTCTCCCTCTGCTGGAATATGCGGATGTAGCTTACCTGGACATCACTAACGAACAACAAATAAAACTTGAGCGCTTACAAAACATATGCATTCGTTTTATTTACGGGCTTCGTAAATTTGATCACATCTCTCACTATCGCAACGAGCTCAAATGGTTAAAAATGTCACAGCGTCGAAATCTGCATATTCTTTGTCTTCTCTTTAATGTTCTCCACAATCCAACTACTCCGAACTACCTAAAGTCTCGTTTTACACCTTTGGCATCTCATGGTTTGCCTCTTCGTTCTGGTGCACTTGGTACGTTGACCATTCCCACTCACAGATCATCCTTCTTTACATCTTCATTCACTATACATGCAGCTCGGTTATGGAATGATTTACCCTTATTGATCAGACTTGCTCCTACTATTTCTATATTCAAAAGCAGACTGAAACATCACTATCTCTCTCTCAATAACTCAACTTAACCATATCCCTTCCCCTCCCTCCCCTCACCCCTATATATGAAAATATATATGTATGTATATGTGTGTATATATGTGTGTGTGTATGTATATGTGTATTTGTGTTTGATCTATTTATATTATTTTGTTATGCTTTTTTGTTTTTGGTACTTATGCCTTCTTTGGTTGTATGTACCTATATATATTTTACTTGTTTTTTATTATGTCTTTTTTTTCTTTTGTGTACTTGGATGTGTACATCAATTTTAATTGTGTCTTGTATCTCTCTCACTTTTGGTTGGTTGGTAGAAATTGCCTAAAGGCAATAAACCCGCCATTTGTGTTATATTGTTTATTCCACAATAAAGATTATTTTATTTTATTTATTTATTTATTTATAGACTTATGAAAAAATACCAAATTTCAGCTATGTAGCACAATTATTTTTGAAGTTATTAATTTTTAAAGTTTTCAATTTTTATGAAAAAATCTCATGTCTTGGCACCTTTGGATGCCTATAGACTGGCAACCAGTGATGATATAAACCTGGGAGAGATCTCGTTTTAAAGCTGTTGAATGGGGCTTTAATCTGATGTGCCACAGGATAGGGGTCACGGTTTGAAAAAAAAATTAAATTTTAAAAATTAAATTTTTCAAAAAGTGACAATTTTAAAAATTCCAAAAAATTGTCAAAAATAGTTTGTAATGTATTGATACATATGCCAAAATTCTATTATGGGATCTCAATGGGATCAGGAGATACAGGGGTTCAGAAATGCATGCATCGTGATATTGCGTGTTTTGACACCTTTGGATGCCTATAGACTGGCAACCAATGATGATATAAACCTGGGAGTGGTCTTATTTTAAAGCGGTTGAATAGGGCTTTACTATGATATGCCACAAGATAGGGGTTAAATTATAAAAAAAAAAAAATTAATTTAAATTTTTCAAAAAATGACAATTTTAAAATTTAAAGAAATTCTCAAAAAAAGTTTGTAATGTCTTAATACATATAATAAAATTTTATCATGGGATCTCAATGGGATCAGGAGATACAGGGCTTCAGAAATGCATGCATCGTGAAATTGCGTGTATTTTACGATGCGTGTATTTCTGAAGCCCTGTATCTCCTGATCCCATTGAGATCCTATGATAAAATTTTATTATATGTATTAAGACATTACAAACTTTTTTTAAGAATTTTTTTAAATTTTAAAATTGTCATTTTTTGAAAAATTTAAATTTAATTTTTTTTTTTTATAATTTAACCCCTATCATGTGGCATATCATAGTAAAGCCCTATTCAACCGCTTTAAAATAAGACCACTCCCAGGTTTATATCATCATTGGTTGCCAGTCTATAGGCATCCAAAGGTCTCAAAACACGCAATATCACGATGCATGCATTTCTGAACCCCTGTATCTCCTGATCCCATTGAGATCCCATAATAGAATTTTGGCATATGTATCAATACATTACAAACTATTTTTGACAATTTTTTGGAATTTTTAAAATTGTCACTTTTTGAAAAATTTAATTTTAAAAATTTAATTTTAAAATTTAATATTTTTTTCAAACCGTGACCCCTATCCTGTGGCACATCAGATTAAAGCCCCATTCAACAGCTTTAAAACGAGACCTCTCCCAGGTTTATATCATCACTGGTTGCCAGTCTATAGGCATCCAAAGGTGCCAAGACATGAGATTTTTTCATAAAAATTGAAAACTTTAAAAATTAATAACTTCAAAAATAATTGTGCTACATAGCTGAAATTTGGTATTTTTTCATAAGTCTATGATATATTGCTGCATAAAAAAAATCATGAAAATCTGAGACATCAAGTCTGAAAATCTCCCAAAATTGTGTTGAATTGACACGGAATGACCCCAAATTGGTTTTATTGCAAAAATAAAATCTTATTCAAATATAAACTTTAGGAAATTTGTATTCGAATTAGATTTTATTTTAGTGCTTGCTAAACCACAAAAACAACAAAAAAGAAAAAAAATAACGGATTTTTTTTTCGGGAATTAAGTGTTGGCCGGTGCGGAAAAACTTAGTGCCCAAAAATAATTAAACGTGGTGACCAAAAAATAATTCTACATAGGTATGGCAACAATTTCGTGAATATTACTTTTTCTATGAAAAGTAGGCTTGTTCTAGCTCAGACATTTTTGGGAGCGATCTGATTTAGTACAATCGACGTATCGTACTAGTTCGTTCTTTTAGTACTATTAGTTCAATCAATATTTTCATGTCAAAATTATTCAGTCATGAATGTAGTACATGTACTAATAAGAATATAGGATGCATACAGGGTACACACATAGGAAATGCACAATTTTGTGATTATGAAAATAATCAATACTTGATTTTGAAGAATAGAGAATATTGGATTTTCCTTCATACTTTGCAGGCTTAGGACTGTCATTTCAATAAATCATAATAATTTTGGTATCGACAGTAGGTACTACATTATTATTTCATAATATGTTTATGAGGCGTTTATAAGGGATAATATTTTAATTAAGTAGTCTACTAACTTACAAACACCGCTATATAAGTTATATGTAATCATACCTCTTTTCGTTCTAAATGGCACCATTTTCAATGTTCAAAGCAAAATAAAACACTAAAAAGGTCCAACACCAATCTATCTATCTTTCTGTACTAGAATACTACCTACTAGAATGAACTTATAGTACTTGGTGCTTCTTATTAGTTCTTTGACGTCATTGAACTAAAAGAACAAATTTAAAGCAAAAGAGAAGGCACTATATCCTCCATACAATCATCACGCCAACTATCTCACTTGAAATTGTCTCATGTTCCAATATAAACCGAGTGGCGCCGAGCGGAGGTGCCGAATGTCACCGGCATTGCTTCAGTTCTCTCCGATTAAGGGAATGAATGTACTAAAAGAACGAATAAGATAGGGAATAGTTTATTCTAGTACAGTACTGTGAACTAATTCTTAAAAGTACTTAGTACATGTACTACACAAGCCTAATGAAAAGTCACATTTGACATCAGTGGAGCCAACCAACTAAGATAGTTCTGTAATAAATTGGAAAGATTAACTAAAACCAACCGTGTGTGAATGCTCAGAACGTTGAGAAATGGTCTCAGACTCTACTTCTGAATCAGTACTATGAGCCTCTAAGTGATCGTGTTGTGCTTTGGTCTGCGGAATGTCTACATCGGATGAGTTACAGGAGAGAGCCATGGGCTCATATAACCCAAATGACTTATCTCTTTTATGGACATGCTGTTCTTTAGGCGCCACAATTGTTGGAGATGTAGACAGTTGAATTAAATCTGAAGCTGTTTCACAGTTCAAATTCCAAGTAAATCTAGGAAGAGGTAGATCTACACAAGTAGTCAACAGGTCTGATCTCAATGTCATATTAGCTTGATGTGCAGCTATCAACTTTAGAGCAGAATAAAACTGTTTTCTGTTGATATGTGTCAGGTTGGTAGAATTACTATGTGGAAAGCTGAGGTCTGAAATCTGTAAAATGTCAAATTCATGAGGATAACAAACCATAACCAGGCTATTTAAGCGAAACTATGTATAATGGATAAGAAAATACATACCTGCTTTAAAATATCATTAGGTATATTAGAGGATCTGAAAAGCTCGGTAGCTTTTAATATGGGTATTTTTCCACTAGATTCCTCATCACAACATAGAAACAGATCACCAAAATACCTTTGCTCTGTTTCTGTCAAATTTAATTCCTCCATTATAACCAATAACCCTACATGAAATTAAACAGTCTAAACTATAAAACAACGGATATTTAGGAACCATGTGCAAACATTATCTATTAATTAACATTGTAAATATAAAACGAAATTCACAGCTGAGATTTAACGCGGAAATTACTTCCAACGATCACACCAGCAAAATTGTGACAGCTGCGGCCATTATCGAACCAAACCCGTAGACCACAGACAATTAAATATCTATTGACCTTGAAAGTGACACTTTATTACCAACCTTCTGCTCGATAGGAACATTCTTGTAGAGACTGAATCCCGTCAGGTACATGCGGGTCTGCCGCAGGGGTCTCTGTTATCAGCCCTATCCTATACAATCTTTACACCTATGATCTAGACCGTGCTGTTAGGGATCCTTGCAGGGTATTGCAGTATGCTGACGATTTCTTCATATATATGGAATGTAGGGATGTTTTGGATTCGGAGGGAATCCTTAATTCTAATATGGACCGTCTTTCTACTTGGTTTGATAATAATGGTTTGGAAATCTCTGTCCATAAGTGTGAGGTTGCCATATTCTCAAAAAAAATGTTGTCCCTAGAATCGATATCCGTTGTGGTGGAAATTCCATCCCTACAAAGAATTCTGTCAGAGTGCTGGGGGTAATATTGGACGCTAAACTAAACTCTCTTGGAGTTTGTATGTTGATCACATTTGCAGTAGAAGCTTGATTGCGGTCTCAACGCTATGAGAGCTGTGTCACGCGTTTGGTGGGGGTGCCACCCTTCAGTCCAGTCAAAGAGAATATAATACTACGTAATATAATACTACCGACTACGTAACATCGCTAGCAAAGAGAATTATAATGATCGCTAGTGATCACTAGCGATGACGGAGGAAAGCGATTACCACTCGTCATAATTTTGATGAAACGACCATAAACAAGTTTCATCTTATTATTTGTTTTATTCTCTATGAATTTGTATTGAATGTCAGAATCATATACAAAATTATTATGCAGTCGAGAGCTATATTAATTTATTTTAAGTGTTATTTTTCGTTTTTGAATTTGTTTAATTATTTTTATACGAAAATACGTCAAACTACATACAACATGTCTGAGAGTGTTGACATGGCAGTGAAAGCATAGGATGAACAAATGTGAACAGACGTGTTCACTTTCGATGATCAGGTTTGACCCTGACACTCTGGATGATCATCCAAAGTGAAGCAATGTGAATGCTACTTACCCGACATAATTTCGATGAAAGGACCTTTCACTGAAACGACCATAAACAAGTTTTATCTATGAATTTGTATTGAAAGTCGGAATCATGTACCAAATTATCATGCTGTTGAGAATTATATTACATTGTTTTAATTGTTAATAAGTGTTATTTTTCATATCTTTATTTATTTATTTATTTTTTTACGTAAATACGTCAAACTACATACAACATGACCGTGAGTGTTGGCACGGCAGTGAAAGCATAGGATGAACAAATGTGAACAGACGTATTCACTTTCGATGAACAGGTTTGACCCTGACACTCTGGATGATCATCCAAAGTGAAGCAATGTGAATGCTACTTAAGTCGGTAATTGGTAGATAATATATCTACCAATTACCGACTGGATACAAAAACCACCAAGAAACTACCAAAAACTACCAAAACTACTAAAAACTACTAAACATTCTTGCCAATGCCTCAAAAACTACCAAAAAAGTAGGAAGCTACCAAATCTGGTCACACTGTTTCAGTCCAAAGGTTGTTTTACAATGCTTATGATGTTAGAAGTCAGTTATGTGGTGTTCTCACTTTGGCGAATATCGCCAGGGCACCAAAATATCACCAGCCATTTGAACCGTGTGAACAAAATGACAGCTAGTCTGAAACGATAAAAACCAGTAGAAACGATATCGTCTCGAGTTGACCACCTTCCAACTTTCTCGGCCGATTGAACGATTTGCGCATGCGCAGATATGCGCGGCGTTCGTATCTATGGTAAAAGCTTTATAACCTATAAATTTTATAATGTTTCCCGCTTCGTGACAGCTGTTATCTTTTTTGTTGGTTTGTGGCGTTTGTTTCCTTAATTAAAAGGCGCCTTATAACCTCTACTATAACATTTTCGACTAAAAATAAACACACTCCATTCGACCATCCCGGTTAACGATTTGTTGCCACTTGCTCAGGAGGGATTGTATCGGGAATGGCAGCTGTTGTGGGAGACCTCTTCTAGGTCTAAAGGCAGATTTTATGCTGCAATCCAGCCCCAACTGAACAAATTTGGGACCTCGTCCATTTGCCGAATGCGTATTGGGCATGTCTGTTTGAGAGCACACCTTTTTAAAATCAATGTGGTGGAAAGCCCGTTATGCGACTGTGAATGGGCGGAAGAAGACCTAGATCATGTTTTTTTGCAGTGTCCAATCAATGACCGGTATCCAGACTTTCTTAAGGACCTCCGTGGGTTGGGGGTTCAGCTACCTGTAAGCGTCCCATATCTTCTGGCCCTGAATAGCAGACCTATATTCAAGCTGCTCATTAGGTTTTTGGAGCTGAATGAAATTAAACTATGTGATACGTTCCTATTACGGTCCTATGACGGTCATGGTATGGTACGGTGTAGTGGGCAGACACCTTTATTCTCTATGAATTTGTATAGAATGTCAGAATCATGTACAAAATTATTATGCAGTCGAGAACTAGGTATATTAATTTGTTTTAAGGGCTATTTTTAATTTTTTTAATTATTTTTGTACGAGAATATGTCAAAATACATACAACATGACAGAGTGTTGACATGGTAGTGAAAGCATAGGACGAACAAATGTGAACAGACGTGTTCACTTTCGATGAACAGGTTTGACCCTGACACTATGGATGATCATCCAAAGTGAAGCGATGTGAATCCTACTATAGACCATTAAAGGTCACGTGGTCTTGTCTATGGATTTGCTTTTGCTTGGTCATCATCCTTGTAGGATGTTATGCCATAAGATAAAAAAAAGAAAGTCAAACGACAAAATAATAACAAAATCGACACTGACAGTTTTTTTGATTATTAGGTATTCTTTAGGAGTTCCACCTAATATTACACCGTAATCGTCTGTTGTGTTGGGATGCCTGATGCCCCTCAATGATTTTTCTGGGACGTCATCCTGTAATGGTCTATAGTGGTCACTAGCGATGACGGAGGAAAGAGATTACCACTCGTCATAATTTTGATGAAAGGTCCTTTCACTGAAACGACCATAAACAAGTTTTTTTTTTTTTTTTTTTTACGCGGCGGCAGAATTGCCATCCACACTTCTCAGCATTATACAACCAGATAAGTCTCCATATGATCAGTCATGATCACACAAAAACTTAACAGTCTAATGCCGGGAAAAATTCACCTATCCAGAATTCCAGATATACAGGATATCAAAGGATTAGGCTCAGAACGCGGGTTCAAAATACCAGCATTGTGCCTGAAATATCTGTGTTCAAAAACTTTTTTACAATATTACAAGTGTTTATTATAATAGATTTTTGAATTTTAATGTACAAATTAACCGGTAAATCTAATTTTTGTAAATTATTTATTAAAAATTTCGGAGTTACCCCTGTAGCTGACATGACTAAAGGTATTATATAAACGGACCTAGAATGCCAAATATTTTTTATTTCTCCTGCTAGTTCTGTATATTTACGTATTTTTTCTGCGACGATTGTTTGTATATTATGTGTATTTGGGAAAGCGATGTCTATTAGGTACGTTATTTTATTACGTTTATCATGTAATACTAAATCGGGTCTATTATTATGTATTTGTCTATCTGTTATTATTGTTTTATCATAATAGAACCTGTAATTTTGATTTTCTAGAACCGGTTCCGGGTTATATTTATAATAAGGAATTACATTTTGTGAGTTTAAAAGATTATGTTTAATTGCTAAATTTTGATGTATTATTTTTGCGACATGATTATGTCTATTAGTATATGTATTCAGTTTGAGCGAGAAGAGAACAACCCGAAACTATGTGTTGTATTGTTTCCGGTTTGGCCAGACATTTCCTACACGAATCATCAATTATTTTGATTTTTTATGATATATTTTTGATATTTTTTTGTATTTATTACCAGCAGTGTTACTCTGGATACTCGATCCCAATCACAAAATCGTAAAATTTCAAAATGGTACTCTTGAAATTCGACGCTAGCGCCGGATCGTATTGGAATCGAGTGTTGATTTGAAGAAGATGTGAAATCGTGTAAAATTTGAAAATTGGTACTCTTGACGTCGTTTTGACAGTAACTCGATTTCGTGGGATTGTGTTGAAATCGACTAACTGTCATTACATACACGATCGCAAGATAGTAACTTTTTTGGAATCGAGAAGAAGTAATTTATTAAATTACTTTAAAAAATGGCTCGTTTGGCATTATTTTTTTATAAATTTGGAAAACCGGCATCAAGTTAATATTCGTCAGCGAAAGAATTTGCGTAGAATAGCAAGATATTCGCAAAATGTGTCTAGCATGAGTGGTGGGGAATTTGTAGTAAATCATAGAATATCAAAAGAAATGTTTCAGGAGTTGTGTTTCAGAATATCAAAAAATATGTTTCAAGAGTAAATTATTTAGAATTCTTTGTAAGTTGTTTATGCAGCTCATGACTTACATAGGTATACAAGCCAGACATGCATTAGCTGTGGAATTCACGTCATTTTTTTTTTTTTTATAATAATTTTATTTAACAGAATACATTTACATTAATTGTTTCTTATATACTATACATATTTTTTTGCATTCTCTTGAGAACAAAAATACGTTTTTACCCCTCCAGAAAGTGCACAAACACTTGTGTAGGAGTGGCAAGCAGTGTCTATACATAATACATAGACGAATTGAAAGTACACGTTTCATGTATTCATCATTTGTGACATGTTCATACCATTTTACACCCAAAATCCTCCTAAGACATTAGTTTACAAAACTTAGTATCTATATATTATATGTATATATATTATCTATGTATATATTATAGAATATGTAAACTCTCAAGGTTTGTAAAAATAACAAAATTGTAATTGTGTAATACATAATAATTTTATTGACTATTATACTTGATAATGAAATTATTTAAAAAAAATACTATGTACAAAATAAAAACCATTAAGACATCATTCTTAATAAACAAGTATTTTTCTATTCTAAAACTATTTTCTACTGCATATTGTCTTTGCAATCTTCCTCAAGGCTGATGATACTTGAACAGACTCTGTACGAATGGCAGTACTCCTTTCATTTAAAGATTCGGCACACTGCCCCAATTTTTCAGCAGCTATTTTAAACGCAATCACCGCTAAGCACTCTGCTTTCACCCGTTTTTCTTCGATTAATACGAGTTGCTCTCGTTGTTCCAACCCCTGTGTTCTGGCGAGATGAGAATGTCTTGTTTGGTTGCGGAGACTTCTAACAGCTTGTACCTACAAGTGGGCTCCTACCGGCTTGTAGATGTGGGCTCTGCCTGCTTTGAATGCGTGGACTCCGTCCAGGCGCTGATGGAAAGAAAAAATAAATATAACACTAGTTTTTTTTTATCAAAAACAACATTTTGAATTTAAAAAAGGACGCTAGGAGATTAATTGCTACAATTAAGATTAGTTAAAATATTAGTGTAACATGCAGTTGACTTGTTTTTTAATTTCAACACTAGTTCTACCTTTATTTACAAATCACCCTCGTGGAGTTCACATATAACTTTGTTTATAAGTTAACAAATTAAAAAAATATACATATAGATTCATTTTTATATTAAAATTAATCAGCAACTAAAATAATACTTACGTTTTTGATAATTATAACCAAATATATTTAAACAAACAACGCAACACTGAAATGCATAAACGTCAGAATTGATATTTGAAATGAGTGTTCCATTTACAGAAAAAAAATAATCCTAAAATATTACCGCTACGTCAAATTATTATATTTGTTAAGTAGGACAATTATTAGTAAATGTATTTGACTTTTTATGTTTCAAAAATAAATATATATACCACTCTCGGATCTCAAGTTTACTTCCTTACAGTTTCTTGTAGTCTACATACAAACGCGACATATAAACAATTATTTATTCCTTATTTGCAGCGAAAATATTTTTGAAATTGCAATAACAAACTCGATACGAACACGATCCCGCGCTTTGGAACGCCAATCTCAATACGATTTCGATCGCGCGGGATTGTGTTCAAGAGTACGGTTTTGAAGTTGAAATTGAGATTGAGATTGGAATCGTGTTGGCATTGGATTAGGATCGAATCGAGTGTCAAGAGTAGCACTGCTGATCTTGAATTGCTAGCATAAAACCCTCGGTTTCCCCATACAATTCCCCAATGGTCAGCCACCTGTTTGACGCATATTTGTCAACATAAGATTGGTTGAGATCATTGAGGTGTCTGGCATGAAGTTCCTTCCTACCCCAAGATTCTAACAAAATATTTAAATAGTTTAATCGCGGACCTACTGTTTCGTCATTTAAATTTAAAGGTGTATGATTTTTATCGGCCTGTATTATAATTTTATGTAGTATAGAATTATTTTGTTTGTTCTTAAAAAATGTTTTAAGGGATTCTATTTGATTATTATGTAAAGAGGAAATGTTAACAATTCCTCTTCCTCCTATACTCCTAGGCAGAACCAACCTTTCTTTCGCGGAATTTGGATGGTGATATCTATTTTTTGTTAATTTTTTGATGTTCTAATAAGTCTTTCTAATTTATCTAGATCTGTTTTAGACCATTTTATGATGCCAAATGAGTATGTTAATAATAGGATTGCCCACGCGTTTATTGCTTTTACTATGTTTTTGGCCGATAGATCACATTTAAATATTTTATTAAGTCTATCTTTAAAATCATATCGACTGTGCTCAGGACAAAGGCATCAAACCACATTGGTCAAATTTTATAGGAGAAGCAAAAAACTGTAGGATAAAGAAAATTTCAAATTTTTGTCATTATTATTTTACCATCTTTTTGTAATGTAGTTTTTTTAACATGTCATAAAAATTTAAGAAAAAATATTCAGGAATTATCAAGTTATAAGCAAAAAATCAAAAAAAATGTTGATTAAATCCTTTGTCCTGACAAACTTTAGCAACATGTTAATGAGATATGTATGTCGCATGTTTGGGGTTATGTGGTTTGATGCCTTTTTCCTCGCCGTAAAATTATGTCTGGATGAAATTTTTTGGTGTTAATAATGAAACTTATGCTGTTTAAGTCCTTTGTCCTATTGGGTATTTGCAATTAAGTCCTTGCTAAAAATAAATATTTTGCTTTTTCTATAAAAACTAGACTTTTGTGGATTGAATCCTTTTACCAGAATGTGTACAAGACACAAATGATTGACTTCAAAACATAAAACAACTTTTGCCAAAATTGTGGTTTGATGCCTTTGTCCTGAGCACAGTCGATATGTTAATTGAGTTTTGATTAAAGAGTGATTTAAATTTTTAGATTGCGGAAAACCTAAATATTTGTATATTTCATTATTATTCATGTTATTAATTTGATAATTAGAAACTATGTCCTGACATTCTATAATTTTACCTTTTTTCAATGTGTTAAGTTTTACATTTATCTAGCCCAAAATACATTCTTATGTCGTCTGAGAATTTTTTTGTTATACTTATCAGTTTTTCTAATTCGGTATCCGATTTAGCGTATATTTTTATGTCGTCCATATACATTAAATGCGATATTTTGGTTGACGAACGAGTATTTCCATTAATTTTGATTCCATATTTGGATTCATTTAATAAATTGGATAGAGGATTTATTGCCAAACAAAACCAAAGTGGACTTAAGGAATCTCCTTGATAGATACCTCTTTTAATAGGAATATCTTTTAGAGTTATAGATTTATTATTAAGATTTAAATTTAAATCGATATTCCACGAACCCATTACTGTTTTTAAGAAATTTATGATTGTTGGATTAATTTTATAAATTTTGAAAATTTCTATTAGCCACGAGTGAGGTACGCTATCAAACTCTTTTTGATAATCGATATAACAAATATTTAAATTACGATTACGCGTTTGTATTTGTTTAAGTATTACGGAATCTATTTTTAGTTGTTCCTTACATCCCATATGATTTTTACGACACCCTTTTTGTTCTTCAGCTAAAATTTTATTTTGCGTCACGTGATTATATATTTTATTAGTTAAGCACGATGTTAATATTTTATAAATAGTCGGTAAACACGTTATAGGTCTGTATTGAGATGATTTGTTGTATTTTGACTTTTACGTAGCATATATGTCAGACCTTTTGTTAAAAATTTAGGAACGTTTTGCGGGTGTTGTATGAGATTTGTTAAAGAATTAGCAATATAAGGTTGTAGGGATGAGAAACGTTTATACCAGAAATTATGTATTCCGTCGCAACCCGGCGATTTCCAGTTATGTGTATTTTTAATAACATTTTTAATTAAGTCAACGGAAATATTGGAGAATTCCATTTCGTCCACATCTGAATATCGATCAATTTCCTCATTTATCCAATTTCCATTTTTATGCTCAATATTTTTACTCCATATGTTAGACCAAAATTGTTTTAGTTCCGGTTCCGATGGTAAGCCATTATTATTTTTATTAAAATCGATATTACTATTTAATTTTTTATAGAATTGTTTTTCGTTTTTTACAAAAGAAGCGTTATCTTTTTTACGTTTAAGTTCTTTATTATACCGGCGTAATCGGCTAGATTTCGCGGAAAGTTTTTGTTTTAATATATCTAGTATTTCGTTAATTTGATAGTTTTGTATACCAGATATATTAAATCCATTATTTCATGCTATTTTTTCAAAATATTTTAATATATTCCTACCCCGATTCCCGTTTTTAAATTCTGTAACTCTAGCAATATCTGTACGAATATTTTTTAAGTTATTTTCCAAACGAATTTGCCAGTGGGGTTTTGATTTAGCTGTATTATTTTGAATATTATTTATTATTATAAGCATAGAGCCAATTTTTTTATGAATGGTAACCACACTAGCATATATAAGTAAATGTAAATTCAAAAATGATATATTATCGTACAGAAATTTGTTAAATATTTTATTATTAAACTCGTAAATTAAAGACGAAAGTTTTTTAGACGAATTTAATTTTCTAAATTTGGGCCTACACATCGGATCTTATTACGACCCCTTTTTGATTCATCCCTAGGACGAGCACCCAATTTATTACGTCTCGGACGAGCACACAATTTGCTACATCCACTTATGCTTCATCCATCGGACGCAACAATGTATTTCACAAAAAAAACAGAAAAATAAAAAAAACAACTACAACTTTCATATCAAACAAGAAGAAGTGTATATCTCCGTATCTCTCTCTTATGAAAAGGTACGGGGCCAATTAGTCTTATATTAGTTGTTCAATATGGGCTTTCAAATTTAATATAAGTACATATATGTTAAAATTCCACTCTACAGATTGGTAATACTGTTATAGGTATGCTCGATTATTCGTCTAGGGGTCTCATACAGTAAAAGAACCTGTACTCGTTGTATTGTCTAGGGGGTTTCTCTAAGTATAGGTGCCTTTTACTTATCTTTGGCCGAGAGAGGCCTCTGTGTCATGCTTACCCTTAGTTCCACATGCCGTCTGGTTACCAGGACCTCTCAACTCAGTTCCACTTCTTTCTGTATACCAGTTATATCATACTGTATAAGTTCTTATTGATACTTTTTAGAGTAAATATATATAGATATCCATGTAAACAATCAAAGTTATACATAAAGTGCAAAATAAGATTATTAAAGGTAGATCATAGCTCTCCAGGAGTGGTGATAAATTATCTCTGGTTATGTAGCTCTTAATCTAGCTCATTATTTTCTTCATAGTGGGAGAGTAGGGTCATCCAGTCTATGGTTGGTCAAGGATTCGAACCTCGACGACAAGCGAATTCGGTTTATAGACTATGTCATCCGAATTCTACATTAAGGGAGGCTAAAAATTGCACATCAACATGAATAGAAGTACTGAAGGTACCAAGTAGGTATAAAATGGACTTCAACAAAAAAAATAATTAATGTATGGGGTTCACATTTATTGTGTAAATCTATTATCTAACAAAACAGTTACATCCAAATTAAAATTGTATGGAATATTATTCCTTACAATACGAAAAATTATGAAAGTACTGAAATATATGTATGAAGATGTTACAACATTAAATAATAATAATGGATTAGTCCATCCTCGGTATTATACATACATAGCTAATACCAGGACTATACATATGCACTTAAATTTATCCAAATTGAAACGTTCATTCTTCATTCATTCTCAAGAGCTTAATTTAATACACATTGGGGATATTATGGTATACCTTGTACTATATATACATGTACCCGTGACGGGGTAGAGAATAAATCATTAGAAACAATACACATAAAACAACATAAAAAGTATATCCACTTACAGATGTTTAGATATGTAGACGACGATACACATAAGACTATGTCTATTACTGGTGAAGGGTCGGACGTCCTTTAACGGTAGAGACAAACGACGAGAAGGAAGACCTCCTCAAAAGTCTCTATAGCAAGAGCTGGATAGAACCAAGGGATGCTGGTGCAGTAGCTGAGACAGAACCTAGCGGCTTCCGTCCTATGAACGGGAGATCTCTAGCTTCTCGAGAGGCGTGGGAAACTACCTGTATGTTCATTCACTGTTCCCAGTTTAATTAGTATGGAATGTACCCATAAGTCGCGACGTCAACTATAGAATTATATATCGTCCATCACGAAAACATGGGACGTCACAATTTCACTATCTTTCTCAAAGAAACATTGCAAGTTTATCAAATCGCACTCAGACAAGGGCCGTAGCCAGTAAAGTCGTGAGTGGATTTCTAGAAGCAAACAGAATTGAGTGGTACTTAAATAAATACCGGTTTCATCGGTATTTGGAGCACAACATTAATTGTTCCCTATTAAAGTACGAGAATCGTCCTTAATTGACCATAAACTGTTGTTTTGGGGCAATTAGTATAGTACCTTAGCGGTCACAAGCGAGATTAATTCACGATTAAAATATTCATGTATAATGTATTAAAACACAACACCATTGTAAGAAGGTTTGGCGGGAAAATGGCCACGCCCGCACTTATTTCATATCAGAGTTCGGAAATCTGTAGTATTTTATTAAAACACAACTTTAGGTATATTTCTACGTAACATATTAGGACAACACGTTTGTTTATTATACCATTACGGTACTTGCTGTTAATTAATTATTATTATCGTATAGTAGCCACGCCGATGGCCGCGCGTGACCAAGGCAGAGAAGGGACTGGCCCCACCTCTACGTCCGGCTTAGTCCATCGTCAGGGGGTAACTGATTTCTAACCGACTTTTCGTCAACCGCCGAAGTCAGCCATCGATCACGTGTCTCAACACGAGGCCAGATGCATCATTGGTGAAGTGTGCAAGAATTCGAACACACGAAGCTAAACGACATCGTATACGAGAGAACGCAATATTATTATTATTATTACCGGTCTGAGTGATTAAAAGGACAATGAATGATTCTAGGTATATTAGCGAGTATGAACTTATTACGCGTGGAATATTTAATGCGCAGCATTCTCCGTCTGCGCCCCCTTTTGAAAATTTGAAGAGAATCGACAAATTTTCAAGGAGAATTTAAAGTCCAAAAAAAAAGAAAAAATGTTGAGAACCACTGGACAAATTAATAATTGAGAACCACTGGTTATATGAAAGTGATAGTATGTCATAGCTCCGCCCACCATCGTCAAAGATACGCCCCTCACCAGTAGACGACGCAACAGTTCATTACATATAGAAAGGGACAACACTATGTGTAATAAAATTATATCAAAACAATAATAAAATTAACTTATAACTAAACAACATTCCTACAGCCCAACATATACTATATTATTCACACGCGGTAACAGGCCATACTGAAGGAATTGCGCACTAGAATTTCCTCCAGTCAATATTCACTGCACTCAAGTATCACTGTATCATTTACAAGACTCCTACGCAAACATATGCAAACATATTTATCTAATAACAACAAATACAATATACAATATTATTTATAACATTTATATAACAATCACCTTATATCTATAACATGTACAATATATATATATATATATTTCGGGTTGACAATCAACGATAGATTGTCAACAACCTCGAACACAATCACAAAGATGGTTGCTGTTAGTTGACATCTATGCTCAACAGATGTCGAATATGACGGTTTGAAACAGGAATTGGTGGGATTGGTGAACGTACCATGGGTAAAGTGCACTTAAACCAGCCTAAGCCGATTCGTAAGCATCGGGACACCTTTCCTGTTTCATACAAAAGGGAGTTTGCACAGTCTGTTCGTTGTGCGGATGAGGTGTCTGTTGGGTAATTTTCTTAATATCTTCACTCTCGCAGGTGTGAAAATCCAGCTAAATGCGAAAACTTCGTTTAACATATATATATATATATATATATGAAAGACTGTATGATCTAATTTTCATTCGAAATGCATGTGCAACATGCATTCCATTAATGAAAGATCATGTAATTTTACGCAGGAGATACATTGAAAGAACCTCTACACACTCGGATATCTCAGGAGTCGGAGACTCCTATTTATCCGAATTTGCACACATCACTTTCATTTCCGCAGGGGCGACCCGAAGAACAAATCAACGTAAGTCGCCTCGTTGGAACAATAAACAAAAAGAAACAAAAATAGCCCATATTGGGAAAAATTAAAATAAAGTGATATCACACAATACATGTGTGACATAATTAACCATAATAAATTAAACCAATACGCAGGAGATAATATGAGATGAATGTTTTACACCAAAACATCCAATCTGCATGTTTTGGTGACAAGCCGTGCCTCGTCCCGTATGCAAAGGCAAGAGCCAAGTCTCTGCCAGACTGTACGCAGTGAAATGGAGTAAAATATATATATATATATATATATATCAATAATGTTTACAATATATGCGTATGAAGCTCCTTAACTAATGGACTATACTTATTCATAATTATACTAGAATCGTAAGAGTTTATTTAAATTTGAGACGTCGTTTCGCAGTTATCCGAGCGACGCAAGGAATATCAGTCTAAAGTTACTACGCAACGCATAATATACCGATACGAGTATCCACGGCATTATTCGTATGCGGTTTTACATGACAATAATATTACGATGAATTTAATTTACAAGTTAGAGATGTCTAATTCTTCTCGTTTTAACCCATACGATGTTAGAGACACTCACAATTACGTACTTCGTGCGTCATGTACTATAGACGAATCATATAGCAGGACATTATAAGAAACAAAATTAAATATTTACACAAAAGATGATTTACACATATAGTTACACAATAATTCCAAGGCTTTTAATCGAGATACGTTTAGACTCTAATTCGCGCTCGTACATGCGGATTAGGTCAATATCTTTTCCTTTATTTCACTTACAACTACAGAGGCGTTCCTCTTTGGACTCTACAACATATAAGAATTAACAATTTAATTTACAGCAAAAATGCGAACGGTACAATTTTCAATCACATACGAATGATACACTTTACATACACACTTGCAACATATAATTTACAGCTAGGACGTCTCCTGCTATACATTATACGACACATCTTCCTACCTAATACACTGATTCTAGAAATGATTTGAATGAACGGGAGCAAAAATACGTGGCATTATCTAATAAAATACATTTCGGTACAGAATATGGTAAGAAAACTCTTTCCTCTAGGCATTTTTGTATTATGGCAGAGGTACATTTGCGCAATGGGAAAATCCAAACAAACTTAGTAAAAACACATACCACAGATAATATAATATATACATATCCTTCAACACTTTTGACATGAGGGCCTATTATATCTATTGATAGGGTCTGCAAAGGCATAGACACCAATTTAGGTTTTTCCATTATACCACGGGGTCCAGAAGTAGCTATTTTATGAGTTTTACAGATTTCACAGTTGTTTACAAATTTCGCGACTGAGAGATACATGTTTGGCCAATAGAAATATCGTCGTAAATGTTTGTATGTTTTATAAGTACCTTCATGACAAGAATCGCTACTACAGTGATATTCTTGGATCTTTCTCAAAGCATCGAGCTTTGGCAATACTAATTTCCATTCATGAGGTGACAACAAAGTGTTAGAAGATTTGGTATATCTATACAATTTTCCTTCCATAATCTGATAATTCGGGTAAGCTTGTGGGTAATTTTCACAACCTTTCTTAAGCTTATTATACACTGCATCACTGGTGTCAGTGATTTCTGTAGGTAACGTCAAAGTTCCAATTACTACACGACTAAGGCAATCAGGTACAACATTTAATCTACCTGGTCGATGAGTTACATCAAAATCAAAAGCACTCAATCGAGTCGACCAGCGAGCTAATCTTCCCGTAGGGTTCTGTAACTTGTGTAGCCACTGCAACGAAGAGTTATCAGTGATCAATTGAAAACGTACACCATCTAAATAATTACAGAAGTGAGTTATAGAACACAGGGCTGCCAAC
>OX388306.1:15533135-15733841 GCA_947579605.1 Athripsodes cinereus | reverse complement strand
TATATATATATATATATATATATATATATATATATATATACATCAGGCTATCTTTGCGGGCTCCTTTCATAAAACATTCTAACTAAGTCCGGTAGTGTTACTTTTATGCCTCCATACTACCACTTCCTTTCATATGACTTCCCTTATGGGTTCCGTTCTGTATATTATACTTTCATATATTACACTTTCAAGCGTCCTACACTGTTGCCAAACTATGGGACTCCGGATTGTCTTTTGTATGTAAATTATCATAATTGTATATATACATTATAGTATAATTATTAGCTGAGTTAAGTAAATCATCAGACATTTGAAAATATTGTCGGGACTAGACCGGAAAAGCGCGCGAAATTCAAATGACTGCACAATAAACAAAAAACTGTTTATTCCTCAAACTTTTCTCTACCTACCAAGACTTTTTTTAAATGCTAGTTTTTTTTTGTAAATAAGCAAAAATATAGCAATTTAGTAAATGAGTAAAAGTAAAAGTCCGATTTTTACCTTTAAATAGATTTATTTTGTCAATTGTAATTTGTTATTTTAATAAATTTGGTTATTATAATAGAAATATAATTACGAAAAAAGTCATTTATTATTTCCTTGACATCTAAATACATTTTGATTGGGTTGGGCATTTGTTGTACTGAAATTTTGATTTCTTTGTTATTCAATAGCAATTAGTTTAGCACTTCGCTTCACCATAAGATATCAGATACATAAAATTCTTGTGTCTCGGTGTTTGATATCACACTCCTCCGAAACGGCTGAAACGATTTTGATGAAATTTTATGTGCTTATCGGGTATGTCTGACAATCGGCCAACATCTATTTTGCGTACCCCCAAAAGTTAAGGGTGGTACACCCCGATTTTTATTATTTTATTTTTTGGACAATTTTTTTTTATTGTGAGGCTTTAAAAATATATACAGCCCTAAATTTCCACTCTTCTACCATCAATTCCTATTTTTAATAGTGACATTAGTAATCTAGAAATAATGTCTATGGCAAAACAACGTTTATCGGGTCAGCTAGTTTGAATATAATATTCCTATGACATTTAAAAGGAAATATAAAATATTTTACGAAACTGGAAAAAAATCTAGTTATTTGTAATGCAATACACATTTCGATTAAACAATAATATCTAGAGATTGTTACAGTATTTTTATGAAATAAAGTGGAATATTATCATGATTATAATCATAAAAAAATAGATATTATCAATTTTAATTAAATATAAAAGATACGATACGAAAAAAAAATATTTATTAAATTAATTAAAAATAGTAATTCCTATAAAAAATAATTTAGTGCCAACTTATTAATAAAAAGAATGAATAACCAACAATCAGATGCAAATTTGAAAAAGGTTGACATGCAAAAAACCATTACATTTGGAGAGAGATGGATTTTATTTGTGTTTGTGAGATGATGATATTATTGCAGATGGAAATTTATTATTAAACCAAAAATTGTGCTATTGAAGATGAAAATAAGAATGTGTTCATGTAGTTCTGATGCAAGATTGTGTAGTGTTTTTGCAGATTGACACTACCCTCATACTGCCTAAGCGTCTCAAATAGCTTATTTATTTACGCCATACATTTTTAATTTCAATAAAAAATGCAATATGGAGAATTATACAAAATCAACGATGATGTTTTTTTTATTGATTGGCTTATTTATGGAATAATTTTTGTATACATTTTCAAATTAGAATCGTTATCCATACAATTTAACATCTGTGGTTCTGAAATTTCAATTTTGAAAAAATCATGGATAAGAATTTTATGAATTTAAAATGAAGAGGTATCTACCTATAAAATAAATTAGTACCTACATACATTACATACAACAGATAATAAACAAATCTGAGTTAAGTTTAATTGTTCAACATAAATTAATTTTATTTTTTCACACTATACCAGTGATTCCCAAAGGTGGATCTCCAGGGGTCCACGGAGACTCGAAGGGGGTCTACGTTGGCGTGACTAAAAAATGGGGATGGTTCACGAGTCGTAAGCGGAGGTCCACGAATCCATAGTTAAAGTATCGGATATTCGCTAAAAGTACCAGATACTTAATGATTCGAGTACATAAATAATGCTTCTTTAAGAAAACCGAGAAGTTAATGAAATATTTCAAATTCCTATACCATTTTGAAAATTCGATGACAGGGGGGGGGGGAGTAGAAATTTAAACACGTAATATTTTTTAGGTATCCAGTATTGACATAAACAATAGTCGGTACAAATACCAGTTACATTGTAGAAAAGGAAATGTGAGAAAATATTCTGGAAGAAAACCGAAGAATTTTTGAAATATTTCAAACTCCTATACCATCTCGAAAATTTAGCGACGGGGGGGGGGGGGTAGAAATGCATGGGGTCCATCAGAACCAGCAAAATTTTGAAAGTTATCTATGAGAAAAAAGGTTTTGGAACCTCTGCACTATACAATGACACACTTGGACAATTACGGGAGTTTGTAAAGTGATTAAAAATATTAATCATTCATTGAATCTTCAGCTATACGAAGTTCGCTGGGTCAGCTAGTAATTGAATATTGAGAAATGTAAAATCGAATAGTTCCGAGATAAAGAGTTTTTCTTTATTTTTTATACTTGCCATAGGGTACCAATCTACGTTCCTCTTTATTCTACTTAGTCGAATAGCTCATCTCTTCTCAAACCGTGGGGATGCATATCATACCCTGTCTTTGTTCCATGATAAATTTATTATTATCATTATTTTTAAAGCAACATTTTTTATACCACTTCGATTTACTTTAATAATATCTTGACCAAAATTTTTGTCAATTTTATACTTAATTTCATAATATTACTAGTTGACCCAGCGAACTTCGTACCGCCTAACAATCAATGAGTGATTAATATTATTTTTAATCTCTTTACAAACTCCCGAGGTTCCTAAACATTTTTTCTCATAGACTACTTTCAAAGATTTGCTGGTTCCGGTGGACCCCCTCTATTTCTACCCTCCCCCGTCGCTAAATTTTCGAAATGGTATAGGAATTTAAAATAATCCAAAAACTCCTCGGTTTTCTTACAGAATATTTTCTCACAGTAGGTACCTTTTTCTACAGTATACCGGGTATTTGTACCGGCTATTGTTTATGTCAATATCTGGTGTTTTTACCGAATATCCGATACTTTAACTATGGATTCGTGGACCCCCACTTACGACTCGTGCACCCCCATTTTTAGTCACGCCATCGAAGACCCCCGTGGATCTCTGGGGATCCACCTGGACCACTTTGGAAATCACTGGTATAGTGTAAAAAAATAAAATTCACTTATGTTTAACAATTATATTTAACTCAAATTTGTTTGTAAATTATCTGCTGTACGTAATATAATATGTAGATACTAATTTATTTTTTTAGGTTGAAATCTACTCATTCATTTTAAATTTATACAAAATCTTTCCATGATTTTTTCAAAATTGAAATTTCAGAACCACAGATGTTAAATTGTATGGAAAAGGATTCTAATTTGAAAATGTATTCAAAAATCATTCTATTAATAGGCCAATCTATGAAAAATCTTCATCGTTGATTTTGTATAATTATCCATATTGTTTGTGTGACAGCGGAACTGTCATACAAACGACATTTTCATACAAAAATACAATCCAAATTTCCGGCAATTCCGTTAGATTTTCCAAAAATTTTCTTTCATATAAACAGTCTCCTGATAATTAAGAACACAACAAAAAAACAATAAGCCAAGTTGGTTCAGCCGTTCTCAAGTTATGAAGTGACATACATGGTCAATCCATTTTTATTTATAAGATAACTGATTAATGTTAAACTGTTTGTTCAACTTCGGGTTTTTTACTATTCTAATTGATTTCTGTCTTTTTTGACAAAAAATAAATCATTCCTTTGTATACAAGTATTGTGTGTATACAGAGTTTCAACATATTGTAAAAGGATTAGGCCGTAAATATCTGTAAATAAATAAAATACTTACACACATATTTTGTAATCGTGATTGAAATTCGTCAACCGGTAGGTTTTTTTTTCAAATACGCGAAAGAAAAATTGGAGCGAACAGGAGAGCTTCTAAACACAGAATGAATACCTTTATAATGAATAATCAACTCAGTAATGGCGAGCCTACGGTACGCGTGCCAAATGTGGCACGCATAACGATTTTGAATGACACGCGAAGAGCAAAAAAATTGTGATCATTCAAAAAAAGTTTTGGAAATAGTGTAAAAAAGATTTTTTTTTAAATAGCCATGTGTTCGTTCATCAAAAGTTTCAGAAACGACGGAAATGAAGTATAATATATGACGACATTCATGCAGTGTTCTCGAACCTACCGATTTTTCGGTATTTATACCGAAATGGGCCGCGTCTTACCGAAATGCCCTAGAAATCTACCGATTTTTACCATTTGTCGGCTGGTAAGTATAATCGGTAGATAAGTACCGGGTATTCAGTAAAAGTACCGGATACTCATGGATTCGAGCAAATATTCTTTAAGAAAACCGAGGAGTTTTTGAAATATTCCAAATTCCTATACCATTTTCAAAATTTGGCGACGGGGGGTAGAAAATTCGTGAAAAGAAAAGTACCCGATATTGATCATCGTCGGTACAAATACCCCATATACCGATTTTGGGTACAAAATATACCATTTATACCGATTTTAGCGGATAGTTCTACCGATATTGGACAATGTCGTTCGAGAACACTGCATTCATGAATAAATAGATCGCATTGATTGATATTTCCCGCACGGTGCTAGCCCCCCGAGGAGACATTTATTTTGCTAATATTATTAAGTACCTACTTATGCACTTAATTATTTTTTTCGATTTATTAATGCTTTGTTTATATTAAAAGTTTGAAGTTACATTTAAGCATTTGATGCATTCTTATTTTCATGGAACGAGACACGCAATATCTTATTATATTGAAAAAAAATTGATAAGGCTCAAAAAAGTTCGCCAGCCCTGACTTATTAAAGTCCGTAGGTAAATGCACCTCATCAGTAGAAACAAAAAAATTATACTTTTACTCTTATACGACACATAGTTTAACATTCAATGAAACTTGTGCGCGGTAGAGCTATTATGTAGCTGGGTCATAAAATCATAATAGAAACAGTCTATATAGTATATACCTTAATGCGTCTGCGTAATTATCACTTTTTTCTATTGCGTATTTATTTCAAATTGAATTTAAACTGTGATAGGTTCTGAAATTATATTTCTCAATAACACCGACAGGTAGAGGAAAATCTATACTACACGCTCGCATAAAAAAACTTGAAAACGACCATATACCTATATGACATTGCCTTTATTTATTTCTTTATGCAATAAACGGCTGAAACAGCCTTTACAAATATAATAAAAAATAAAAAAACAGTGAAGTCAAAACAATGCATATCAGATAATGAAAACAATATAAAAATAAAATATTACCAAATAATTTTAATAAGGTAAGTACAAGTAACAACGGTTCTAAACAAAAGCATATAAACATTAATATCCAGGAGATAAATACAGAAGTCAGGATATTGATGATAGCCTTCAAATAAATTACATTTAATGCGTCAGACACCGAATATTATGTTACAAGTAATATCACGCCAACCTTGGGACTTGCGTATTGCGACATTGCCAAATCTTCGGAATGCTTAAAGATATAAAAGTAAATAAAATATACATTGCGGACGCCGTAATATCGTGTGTATGAAAATGATATACGCAAAAAATATACACCCCGTATATAAAGGGGCGCCTCTTCAGAAAAATGTTCGAACCCTCAATATACGAATTTCGTATATAATTTTCAAAAATCCGTCTTGGGGAGTCCCTCTAAAAATAGCAAAAACTATATAAGCACTGTATAGGGGGTGGTTTAACGTTGTAAAAATTAGGGCGTCCATATACGGACGCCCTAATTCAAAAGACGCTCTAATGATAGCAAATCAACAATGTATGGGTCCCGTAAAGGTAGTGGGATGTATATATATATATATATATATATATATATATATATATATATATATATATATAAAGACAAGTAGTAGACCATCAAGGACGCTGTGATGATCTCATTTATCCGCAGATTTAAATCAAAGTTGTTCTCATGAGCTAACCGAAGAAGACACATGGTCCAGGGATTCTATATCAAGCTCGCTATCGCAAAGCGGGGACGAGACCAAATTTATTTTAAAAAGATGACCATCCAGTGATTAGAACGCATGCGAGTCGATGTAACAATCTCAGCAGCCATAATCAAAATAAATTTAAGCGTTATATTTATATGTAGTCAGTCGTTCGACTACAGATTGAGAAAGTATCAATATTCGTAGCTAAAATGCACTATGACTTGTGTAAAACAATTGTCATAAGGCGGGAAACATTATATAATTTATAGGTTATAAAGTTTTTTCCATAGATACGGATATCGCGCACATCCACGCATGCGCGCATCGTTCACCCAACGAAAAGGTTGAAAGGTGGTCGTCCTGAGATGATAACGATATCGTTTTACTGTCAATTAGTATTGGTAAATCCAGTTCTTTCTCAGGAATCGGTACTTGAGACATCGTTCTTCAAAACAATTCGTTCTTAACATTCGTTCTCGTTCGTGGAATTTGTCACGCGATTTTCACCTTAGTCTCTTTGAAAATAAAGTATTTTAAAGGCCTTTTTCCCAAAAGACGACACGAAGATTTAAATCTTTGAATCATGTTTGTTACATTTGACACGCGATATAAAACCTTAATTCCTTTGAAAATAGAATACTCCAATGGCGTTTTTTCCAAAATAATAACACGTAGATTTAAATCCAAGAATCTCGTTCTCAACGTTTGACACGCAATATGAAACCTTAGTATCTTTGAAAATAGAGTATCTTAAGGTTTTTTTTTCCAAAAAAAAACACACACGAAGATTTAAATCTCGTTCGTGTTTATTTGCCACGCGATGTTAAACCTTAGTTTCTTTGAAAATATAGTACTTTAATGTAATTTTTCCCAAAAGAACGAAAAAGACCGAACAGATTTGGCATTGAGGATTTAGTTCTTCGAGTTAAGTTGAAGAACGAATACATAAGAACGAATATTCAGATTCTGAACAATACTACTGTCAATTTGTTTACACGGTTCCAATGGCTGACGATATTGTGGTTTACTGACGATATTCGTCTCGTGAGAACAACGTTTAACGATACGTTTTAACAACGTTTGACTACGGCCGCAGATCTGGAAAACTTGGAGACGTAGACGGTAGAACCATGGCTCTCTGGAGATAGATTCATTGAATCGATATAATATAACCTCAAACAATGGTTTATATTGTACAACTAACATGGATAAAACGTATAAAACTCAGTTTCCTTGACGGGTAATCCAACGGAACAAAGCGTTATGACTTTTTTATAATTAAATATTTTGATTTGACAATAAAGACGTTTAAATTTTAAGCCGGCGCTAAATTTATAAAGACATTAGGTTAGTATTATATGTAAGGGTTACCATTATATTATAAAGATATATGGGTTTTAACCCTACCTGTTTCCATCTTCATTCATACCTAATGGGTTGCCTTGGTTATAATACTTTAGAACAGGGGTCGGCAACCTTTTAGCTGTGGTGTGCCAAGCCACTCTACCAATATGATTCAGGGTGCCGCCTTAATTCTAAATTATATAATAGGGTTCTAGAGGAGAAGAATTTTATACCAAATTTATCTTTTAAACATATTTATTAAAAAAAAAACATGAAATTCTAATGATATTATACTTTAAATAACACACAGTTTACTTTTCACTAAGATTTATTCTAACCTCGAGCGCTTTCGTCAATGTTAACGAATTGACATTTTCAAGAGAACTTCAACAAGAGAGTTCTCTTGAAAATGTCAATTCATTAACATTGACGAAAGCGCTCGAGGTTTGAATAAATCTTAGTGAAAAGTAAACTGTGTGTTATTTAAAGTATAATATCATCATAATGAATTTTCACTCTGTGAATGTACAAACTTTAGAGTTATAAAATTCTAACATAAATTAAAAAAAATTAATGCTTAAACTTGAATTTAACGAAATGCAAGTTTAACTGTAGCAAAGCAAAACGAGAAAGAGAGGGGCGAATGTAATTCCGGCTTGAACATTCGTGAAGTCCGCTTCTATAACTAGTCGGCGCTGCGCATGTTTCATCCCTTTTACTCCGAATGCGCTCTCACTCACCCTTCGCGCAAATTTTCGTGACATTGGCGAGCCACGTTAGATAAATAATTATAATTTAACATTTTCTCTTATTTAAAAATCACTTCGTCTCGATATTTTCGCGATTTCCCTGATTACTTTGTAGAGTGCCATTCAGAACCCCATCGCGTGCCAAGCCTGGCACGCGTGCCATAGGTTGCCGACGCCTGCTTTAGAACATCGCCGAGATATTGTATTCTGTGCTCGTCACTTTTTTAAGCTACTCAACGGTATCATATTTAATCCAATAATACTGTAAAATTTCAAAATATATGTTCCCGATGCATATGGACGTTCTCGGCATCACGATTTTTTTACCAGCCTGAAAGCAGAACAAACATATTGACAAACTCCCCAGTGGGAAGAGCTATTCGAATGTTTAATGGTCAGGCTGGAATGATTAATAAAACATCAAGGATGAGTCGGTAAACGTGTTTAGTGAGAAGTCAAATCTACAATTATTGTCACTACCTAAATGATTACATTAAATTTAATTGAATTGTGCTTATTTGACAAGAAAAATTATTTCGAATTTGAAAAAAAATAATTGAGTAGTGTGCCTGTACGTAAAATTGTATTTTTGTTTGACTACTTACCTATGTTTTTTTTTAAAATTAATTGCGGCGCATGGTGTTGGATGACAGCTGATCTCTGAAAGATTTAAGTACCTTTTTTCTGTATGTAGTTATTGTCTGTTTTCTGCTTAGAATTGAATAAATAAAAAAAAAATATCATTATTATTCTAGGATATCCTAAAAATCATAATACATAAAATTATAATACATAATATTATGTAATTTCATGCTCCAATCTCTCATTAATCTTTTTAACCGTCAGGGAACATAGTGGGGCTAACACAACCCCTTGAAAAAATGTATAAGTGTCAAAATTTCGCATGACTGATTCTTTTATTACATAGATGATGATTGTCCCGGTGAATCTATTCATATATTTTTTTTTAAATGGTTGTGTTTTATTGGGCATATGATTTCCTTTTAATGTAATGATAAAGGTATGATCTTGCTTTTATTGTTCATGGATCGCAATGTAATGTATGAATCTTTCCCCTTTTTTGATATTTATCATAAATCTTGTTATTTTTTTTATCAAAAACTATCCGACTGAAAGAAAAATAAATACAGTCGATTCCGCTTAGTTGGGACACATCGGGACTTGGGCATTTTGTCCCAATTAAGCGAATTTCAAGCGAAAGCCAATTAACCAGTTATACACATAAAATTAAACAATGCATTTTTTTTTTCGATAATTATATTTTATAAAATTTTGGAAACTCTAAATTACATAAAGGTTATATAAATTATCATATAAATTACAAATAAGTATGTATGTTATATAATTATTTAAGAAAAAAAAAATATACTCCTAATCAAAATAATAAATAGGTAGGTATATACAATTTAATTCAATGCAAAAATGTGTCAACAGTAAGTAGTCTGTATTTTGTTTTTGTAATATATCTTTGTAAATATTTTTTCTTGAGAATATGTGTAACATAATAATGTGCTGTGATCTTCAATTTACTGTCCTAATTAAGCGGAATGTTGTCCCAATTAAACATATTTATTTATTTATTTTTATTTATTTATTTAATCAAGTTATAAAGATAACATTTAATTTTATAACTTATAATAACCTTATGATTAACTACCATTATTATACTTATTTTCTATTTCAATTATCTTGAATCAACCTTAATAAAACATTCCAATAAGAAAACAATACATTCCAATAAGAAAACAATACATTCCACTTAGAAAACAATAAATAAATTATTTGTTAGTCAAATTACCTTCAAGAAATTATCAAAACATATATTTAATTGCACTCTAATAAGACTATTAACACATTCCATTAAGACGATAAATACACTCCAGTAAGAAAGACAAATATTAGTCTGATATTTTAAATCACAGGAATTAAAATAAAAGAAAAAAAACATGCATACTTAATCACTCTACAATAATAAGAATACAAAGAACATGCCTAAATATTAGTCTGATATTTTAAATCACAGGAATTAAAATAAAAGAAAAAAAACATGCATACTTAATCACTCTACAATAATAAGAATACAAAGAACATACCTAAATATTAGGCTGATATTTTAAATCACAGGAATTAAAATAAAAGAAAAAAAAACATGCATACTTAATCACTCTACAATAATAAGAATACAAAGAACATACCTTAATATTAGTCTGATATTTTAAATCACAGGAATTAAAATTAAAAAAAAAAAACATGCATACTTAATCACTCTACAATAATAAGAATACAAAGAACATACCTAAATATTAGTCTGATATTCCAAATCACAGGAAATAAAATAAAGGAAAAAAATCATACTTAATTATTCTACGATAATAAGAATACCAAATATATTCCAACAAGAGATAAAAAAAAACAATTACATATACATGTACATAGTACCTAGTCATTCTATCAAAATTCAGAAGACCATATGAATTTACTTCAACTGGTTTGGTGTCTCTTTGTTCTGTATATGAAATATTATGTGCTATGCTATGACGTGGTTGAAAAATAACAAAAGTGGAATAAATGCAGTGGAGATGCGATTGCTGAGAAGAATGATTGGCAAAAATGTGTGTGATAGAGAGTGTGGAATGAGGATATCAGGAGAATGAACGGACGCAAGAAGAGTGTTATGGGTAGAAGGTAGAATGTAGAATGTGTGTAAATATCGCTACAGAACTAGCCTAAGTTTAGTGTTTTTGAGTGATTTTTCAAAGGAGCAGTTTAAAGCTTTGTTTATGTAATAAAAAAAAATATTTCAAATATCTTCAGCAAATTTTGACATGTATCATTATTTAGGTGCGTGCGAGAACCACGTGAATCAAATTTACTAGGACAGCCGTGCGTTAAGTAAGAGAAATCGACGTGCGTGTATGAGAAATTGTATGAGTATAAAAGAAGTATTTAAAGATTATTTTATTTATTTAAAGTAAAATATAAACATAACTATAAATATATACATACACAAAATTTGAAGAACTAACATAATTAATTAATATACTGGAGCATGGCATAAAGAAGATTGAGAAACACTGGTGTAGACTATTGTGATGATGTAGTGCAGGGATGCACAGACTTATAGGTGACAGGGGCCACTCGGGAAGATTACGACCCAAGGAAGGGCATTAGCCCGTTTTTTAGTTTTTTTTTGTTAAGAAAATTAAGTTTTAATTTCTAGAAATGCTCACACATTTATATATCTACCCCCCCCCCGTCACCGAATTTTCAAAATGGTATAGGAACCGATTGTTTGTGTTAATACCGGATACTTACATTTTTACTTCTACCCCCTCCCCCCCGTCACCGAATCTCCAAAATGGTATAGGAACTTGGATATTTCAAATCGTTACTCTTGTATCTAGTATACTAATTATAGAATAATTAAGTATACGGTACTTTTACCGATTATCCGATTATCACTGGTATTGACAATATTATTTAACTATACTAATATTATAAAGCTACTAAATCACTCGCAAACGAGTGGTTGGCCTTGAGAAGAATACAATCGACTATTATAAAGAGGTAAGATTTGATTGTTTGCATCGAATAGACTACGAAACTACTGAACCAATTTGAGAATTTCTTTCACTGTTGGGAAGCTACACTATCCCCGGGTGACATAGGCTATATTATATTTTCAAAAAAAATAGGGATCCTTACTAAAAATTTTTTTTTAGTAAGGATAATTAAATAATTACCCGTGCGAAGCCGATGTGGGCCGCTAGTGATGTGAGAAGAGAAAATTCTCCAGAGAAATTTCTCCGAGAATTTCTTCTCTGATGGAAGAGAAATTTCTCTGCATAATTACCTACAAGTGTACGTACTTACGCAGCCAACCTGATTGATCCAAAAATTTGTGGGGCTGATTATGGCCCAAATCAGAGGTTATTAACACTTTTTTCTATGTACGTACCTGCAATTTTTTTAACTTAAATATGGGCATAAGGGGTGTCAAACATCAAAAGTTTTCATCAGTAATTAGTACTTTTTTATGTAAATACCTAACATTTTTTTGTTTCCATAATTAATTGTAGCCATATTGGTGATAAATTGTCTCAATATTTGTACATTGTTATTGATTGATTGAATAAAGTGTTTATTATTATTATTATACTGTTAAATAAAAAATAAAAATAATCTCCGATAATTCTCTACTTCGAGAAATTTACCGAGAAATTTCTGTAATAATTATTTCTTGAGAATTCCACAACACTACGGGCCGCAGATATACTGACTAAGGACTAAGGATGTAGAGAGTATAAAACTTAGAATAGAGACTGTGTGTATAGTACTGTATATCTAGATTAATGTTCCTACATGTATGTCATGACACGACACTCATTCCTCATCCGATCTGTTGGTGTCTGACACTGTTGGTAAAGGAACAGTCAAAGAAAAACTAATCGGGGATCATATATTATTATAAATATAATAACTAGCTGCCCCGGCAAACGTTGTATTGCCATATTACTAATATCGCTATTAAAAATTGGAGTTGATGGTATAAGAGTGAAAATTTAGGGCTGTATGTATTTTTTAATGCCTCACCATAAAAAAAAAATTGACCAAAAAATAAAATGAAAAAATCATAGTGGGCCACCTTTAACTTTTAGGGGTATGAAAAATTGATGTTGGCCGATTCTCAGACCTACCCGACAAGCACACAAAATTTCATCTAAATCGGTCTATAGCCGTTTCGGAGGAGTATGATAACAAACACCGTGACACGAGAATTTTATATATAAGATAATGTTATGGGTTTTTTTTTAACGTTAATTTATTTCTCTTATGAAACAGTAGTTATTTTCTAAACTATAATTTAACAACAGCACATGTCACAGATTGTAAGTCTGCCATGTTATTCGATACTACAAAAAAGAAATGCCTAGTCAAAAAACAAAAAAAAAACAGTGAGAAAGAAAAAAACACAGAACATATCATCAAAAAGAAACGATAGAATCAAAGGAGAGTCTCAATCCTGGAGATAAAGTCATTGTATATGTTATGTTGAAAATATCGACATGAACATCAAAACATAATAATCTCGAATGCTTCCAACCGACAAACAACGTACAAAGAATTTTATATAGGTATATTTTTATAAAGTGGTGTTAGTTACACCATTTATATTAACTCAACAATGGCTGTACCGATTTGAATGATATCTGATTTGTTGGATTCTTCTCCGCCGCGAATAGCCGATTAGCTATTACAATATCTTACAAATTCACGGGAAGAAAAATTACGATGAAAATTATTAACATCATAGATTTTTAATTTCAATAAAAATCAATAAGGACGACGATAATATATTGCAACAATTTTCCCTTATACTGTGTGTGGGGAGAGGGTAGTGCAACTATTTTACTTCTTTCGTGGCATGTGTACAATGATTAAGTATTTGATATTTAATATATGAATATTGATATTCAAATCGGTATTCGGTATACACTATAAGATGACACACTTGGACAATTAAGGGAGTTTGTTAAGAGATTAAAAATAATATTAATCATTCATTGATTGTTAGGCGGTACGAAGTTTTCTGGGTCAGCTAGTGTATCAATAATAATTGTAATACAGTCGATTCCGCTTAATTGGGACAGCCGCTTATTTGGAACAAATCTCAAAGAACAGAAACCAAACCAAGAAACCAATAGTAAATTTAATTGTTTAACGGGCTGTTTCACCACCTCTGGATAAAGTGTCGGATAGCCAATCCAACACATATCTAACGGATAAAACGAAAATGCGTTTCACGACTCCCTGACAGCGCTATCCTATAGATAAAGGTCTACATAAGTTATCCGGCGGATAAGTCTTAGATTGTGTTAAACTCTCAAAATTTGTTATATTCCTACCTACGTGCATACATTCATGCAACAAACGCATGAAATTACAACGTTGCCACTGCTATCTGGCGGATAACAATCCGTAAGAAATCTGTAGGTGGTGAAACGCTCGCTTCAGTTTATCTTGTAGATAAATTTATCCTTAGGATAGTTATCTAGAACTTTATCCAGAGGTGGTGAAACAGCCCGTAATTGGGACAACATTCCGCTTAATTGGGACAGTCAATTCAAGCTATATTATGTTACACATATTCTCAAGAAAAAATATGTACAAAGAATTCTCATTTTTGCATTGAATTAAATTGTATGTACCTACCCATTTTTTTTTTTTTTTTTTTTTTTTTTTTTTTTTTTTTTTTTTTTTTTTTTTAAAAAGATATATCTGGGTTCGTTATAAACCCAAATACAACCTTATACACCTTTCACACTAAGCTAAAAGCTTGTGCCGATTTAGATTTTAATTAGGATTTTTTTTTCTTAAAAGTTTATATTACATATTTGTAATTTATTTATGATAATTTATATTACCAATATGTAATTTACATGAGTATGATTATGGCATTGCAGCCGAAACATATGTCACATTATTTTAAATATTTTGTAAAACAAATAAATTATAATTTATAAATTAAAATTAAAATTTTGGAGTTTTACAAGTTGTGCAAAAATAAAATCATAGAATGTAATTTACAGTTTTCAAGAGTTTATAAAATAAAATTATTGAAAAAAATATGCATTGTTATTTTATGTGTGTATTACTGGTTAATGGCCTTAGTTGCCAAGACCAAATGGATTAAAAAAAAATGTGAACTTAGCTTAATTGGGACAAAATGTCCAAGTCCCGATGTGTCCCAATTAAGCTGAATCGACTGTATATCAAGACAACACACAAAGAAATATAGTAATAGTAATCGAAAGATAGTAATATTATGATTTATAAATTTAAATAAAGTCGATCATATTCAACGATGCGTAAAATGGTTGTTCACCACACAGCTATGAAGATCACGGATTTCCCACAATAAGTACAAATATATATACCTACGAGAATAGTGCAGTTTATATAACATAATACAGTGGTACCTCGACATACGACGTTTCAGTTGCACACATCAAGTCGAAATGTCTTACATTCGAGAAATCGCCATTTTTGTATTTTTGCTATATATTTATATTTTGCTTAAAAAACACAACAAAAAGTGAAATATATACTATATATATATATATATATATATATATATATATATATATATATATATATATACATCCCACTACCTTTACGGGACCCATACATTGTTGATTTGCTATCATTAGAGCGTCTTTTGAATTAGGGCGTCCGTATATGGACGCCCTAATTTTTACTACGTTAAACCACCCCCTATACAGTGCTTATATAGTTTTTGCTATTTTTAGAGGGACTCCTTAAGACGGATTTTTGAAAATTATATACGATTTTCGTATATTGAGGGTTCGAACATTTTTCTGAAGAGGCGCCCCCTTATATACGGGGTGTATATTTTTAGCGTATATCATTTTCATACACACGATATTACGGCGTCCGCAATGTATATTTTATTTACTTTTATATCTTTAAGCATTCCGAAGATTTGGCAATGTCGCAATACGCAAGTCCCAAGGTTGGCGTGATATTACTTGTAACATAATATTCGGTGTCTGACGCATTAAATGTAATTTATTTGAAGGCTATCATCAATATCCTGACTTCTGTATTTATCTCCTGGATATTAATGTTTATATGCTTTTGTTTAGAACCGTTGTTACTTGTACTTACCTTATTAAAATTATTTGGTAATATTTTATTTTTATATTGTTTTCATTATCTGATATGCATTGTTTTGACTTCACTGTTTTTTTATTTTTTATTATATTTGTAAAGGCTGTTTCAGCCGTTTATTGCATAAAGAAATAAATAAAGGCAATGTCATATAGGTATATGGTCGTTTTCAAGTTTTTTTATGCGAGCGTGTAGTATAGATTTTCCTCTACCTGTCGGTGTTATTGAGAAATATAATTTCAGAACCTATCACAGTTTAAATTCAATTTGAAATAAATACGCAATAGAAAAAAGTGATAATTACGCAGACGCATTAAGGTATATACTATATAGACTGTTTCTATTATGATTTTATGACCCAGCTACATAATAGCTCTACCGCGCACAAGTTTCATTGAATGTTAAACTATGTGTCGTATAAGAGTAAAAGTATAATTTTTTTGTTTCTACTGATGAGGTGCATTTACCTACGGACTTTAATAAGTCAGGGCTGGCGAACTTTTTTGAGCCTTATCAATTTTTTTTCAATATAATAAGATATTGCGTGTCTCGTTCCATGAAAATAAGAATGCATCAAATGCTTAAATGTAACTTCAAACTTTTAATATAAACAAAGCATTAATAAATCGAAAAAAATAATTAAGTGCATAAGTAGGTACTTAATAATATTAGCAAAATAAATGTCTCCTCGGGGGGCTAGCACCGTGCGGGAAATATCAATCAATGCGATCTATTTATTCATGAATGCAGTGTTCTCGAACGACATTGTCCAATATCGGTAGAACTATCCGCTAAAATCGGTATAAATGGTATATTTTGTACCCAAAATCGGTATATGGGGTATTTGTACCGACGATGATCAATATCGGGTACTTTTCTTTTCACGAATTTTCTACCCCCCGTCGCCAAATTTTGAAAATGGTATAGGAATTTGGAATATTTCAAAAACTCCTCGGTTTTCTTAAAGAATATTTGCTCGAATCCATGAGTATCCGGTACTTTTACTGAATACCCGGTACTTATCTACCGATTATACTTACCAGCCGACAAATGGTAAAAATCGGTAGATTTCTAGGGCATTTCGGTAAGACGCGGCCCATTTCGGTATAAATACCGAAAAATCGGTAGGTTCGAGAACACTGCATGAATGTCGTCATATATTATACTTCATTTCCGTCGTTTCTGAAACTTTTGATGAACGAACACATGGCTATTTAAAAAAAAATCTTTTTTACACTATTTCCAAAACTTTTTTTGAATGATCACAATTTTTTTGCTCTTCGCGTGTCATTCAAAATCGTTATGCGTGCCACATTTGGCACGCGTACCGTAGGCTCGCCATTACTGAGTTGATTATTCATTATAAAGGTATTCATTCTGTGTTTAGAAGCTCTCCTGTTCGCTCCAATTTTTCTTTCGCGTATTTGAAAAAAAAACCTACCGGTTGACGAATTTCAATCACGATTACAAAATATGTGTGTAAGTATTTTATTTATTTACAGATATTTACGGCCTAATCCTTTTACAATATGTTGAAACTCTGTATACACACAATACTTGTATACAAAGGAATGATTTATTTTTTGTCAAAAAAGACAGAAATCAATTAGAATAGTAAAAAACCCGAAGTTGAACAAACAGTTTAACATTAATCAGTTATCTTATAAATAAAAATGGATTGACCATGTATGTCACTTCATAACTTGAGAACGGCTGAACCAACTTGGCTTATTGTTTTTTTGTTGTGTTCTTAATTATCAGGAGACTGTTTATATGAAAGAAAATTTTTGGAAAATCTAACGGAATTGCCGGAAATTTGGATTGTATTTTTGTATGAAAATGTCGTTTGTATGACAGTTCCGCTGTCACACAAACAATATGGATAATTATACAAAATCAACGATGAAGATTTTTCATAGATTGGCCTATTAATAGAATGATTTTTGAATACATTTTCAAATTAGAATCCTTTTCCATACAATTTAACATCTGTGGTTCTGAAATTTCAATTTTGAAAAAATCATGGAAAGATTTTGTATAAATTTAAAATGAATGAGTAGATTTCAACCTAAAAAAATAAATTAGTATCTACATATTATATTACGTACAGCAGATAATTTACAAACAAATTTGAGTTAAATATAATTGTTAAACATAAGTGAATTTTATTTTTTTACACTATACCAGTGATTTCCAAAGTGGTCCAGGTGGATCCCCAGAGATCCACGGGGGTCTTCGATGGCGTGACTAAAAATGGGGGTGCACGAGTCGTAAGTGGGGGTCCACGAATCCATAGTTAAAGTATCGGATATTCGGTAAAAACACCAGATATTGACATAAACAATAGCCGGTACAAATACCCGGTATACTGTAGAAAAAGGTACCTACTGTGAGAAAATATTCTGTAAGAAAACCGAGGAGTTTTTGGATTATTTTAAATTCCTATACCATTTCGAAAATTTAGCGACGGGGGAGGGTAGAAATAGAGGGGGTCCACCGGAACCAGCAAATCTTTGAAAGTAGTCTATGAGAAAAAATGTTTAGGAACCTCGGGAGTTTGTAAAGAGATTAAAAATAATATTAATCACTCATTGATTGTTAGGCGGTACGAAGTTCGCTGGGTCAACTAGTAATATTATGAAATTAAGTATAAAATTGACAAAAATTTTGGTCAAGATATTATTAAAGTAAATCGAAGTGGTATAAAAAATGTTGCTTTAAAAATAATGATAATAATAAATTTATCATGGAACAAAGACAGGGTATGATATGCATCCCCACGGTTTGAGAAGAGATGAGCTATTCGACTAAGTAGAATAAAGAGGAACGTAGATTGGTACCCTATGGCAAGTATAAAAAATAAAGAAAAACTCTTTATCTCGGAACTATTCGATTTTACATTTCTCAATATTCAATTACTAGCTGACCCAGCGAACTTCGTATAGCTGAAGATTCAATGAATGATTAATATTTTTAATCACTTTACAAACTCCCGTAATTGTCCAAGTGTGTCATTGTATAGTGCAGAGGTTCCAAAACCTTTTTTCTCATAGATAACTTTCAAAATTTTGCTGGTTCTGATGGACCCCATGCATTTCTACCCCCCCCCCCCCGTCGCTAAATTTTCGAGATGGTATAGGAGTTTGAAATATTTCAAAAATTCTTCGGTTTTCTTCCAGAATATTTTCTCACATTTCCTTTTCTACAATGTAACTGGTATTTGTACCGACTATTGTTTATGTCAATACTGGATACCTAAAAAATATTACGTGTTTAAATTTCTACTCCCCCCCCCCCTGTCATCGAATTTTCAAAATGGTATAGGAATTTGAAATATTTCATTAACTTCTCGGTTTTCTTAAAGAAGCATTATTTATGTACTCGAATCATTAAGTATCTGGTACTTTTAGCGAATATCCGATACTTTAACTATGGATTCGTGGACCTCCGCTTACGACTCGTGAACCATCCCCATTTTTTAGTCACGCCAACGTAGACCCCCTTCGAGTCTCCGTGGACCCCTGGAGATCCACCTTTGGGAATCACTGGTATAGTGTGAAAAAATAAAATTAATTTATGTTGAACAATTAAACTTAACTCAGATTTGTTTATTATCTGTTGTATGTAATGTATGTAGGTACTAATTTATTTTATAGGTAGATACCTCTTCATTTTAAATTCATAAAATTCTTATCCATGATTTTTTCAAAATTGAAATTTCAGAACCACAGATGTTAAATTGTATGGATAACGATTCTAATTTGAAAATGTATACAAAAATTATTCCATAAATAAGCCAATCAATAAAAAAAACATCATCGTTGATTTTGTATAATTCTCCATATTGCATTTTTTATTGAAATTAAAAATGTATGGCGTAAATAAATAAGCTATTTGAGACGCTTAGGCAGTATGAGGGTAGTGTCAATCTGCAAAAACACTACACAATCTTGCATCAGAACTACATGAACACATTCTTATTTTCATCTTCAATAGCACAATTTTTGGTTTAATAATAAATTTCCATCTGCAATAATATCATCATCTCACAAACACAAATAAAATCCATCTCTCTCCAAATGTAATGGTTTTTTGCATGTCAACCTTTTTCAAATTTGCATCTGATTGTTGGTTATTCATTCTTTTTATTAATAAGTTGGCACTAAATTATTTTTTATAGGAATTACTATTTTTAATTAATTTAATAAATATTTTTTTTTCGTATCGTATCTTTTATATTTAATTAAAATTGATAATATCTATTTTTTTATGATTATAATCATGATAATATTCCACTTTATTTCATAAAAATACTGTAACAATCTCTAGATATTATTGTTTAATCGAAATGTGTATTGCATTACAAATAACTAGATTTTTTTCCAGTTTCGTAAAATATTTTATATTTCCTTTTAAATGTCATAGGAATATTATATTCAAACTAGCTGACCCGATAAACGTTGTTTTGCCATAGACATTATTTCTAGATTACTAATGTCACTATTAAAAATAGGAATTGATGGTAGAAGAGTGGAAATTTAGGGCTGTATATATTTTTAAAGCCTCACAATAAAAAAAAATTGTCCAAAAAATAAAATAATAAAAATCGGGGTGTACCACCCTTAACTTTTGGGGGTACGCAAAATAGATGTTGGCCGATTGTCAGACATACCCGATAAGCACATAAAATTTCATCAAAATCGTTTCAGCCGTTTCGGAGGAGTGTGATATCAAACACCGAGACACAAGAATTTTATGTATCTGATATCTTATGGTGAAGCGAAGTGCTAAACTAATTGCTATTGAATAACAAAGAAATCAAAATTTCAGTACAACAAATGCCCAACCCAATCAAAATGTATTTAGATGTCAAGGAAATAATAAATGACTTTTTTCGTAATTATATTTCTATTATAATAACCAAATTTATTAAAATAACAAATTACAATTGACAAAATAAATCTATTTAAAGGTAAAAATCGGACTTTTACTTTTACTCATTTACTAAATTGCTATATTTTTGCTTATTTACAAAAAAAAACTAGCATTTAAAAAAAGTCTTGGTAGGTAGAGAAAAGTTTGAGGAATAAACAGTTTTTTGTTTATTGTGCAGTCATTTGAATTTCGCGCGCTTTTCCGGTCTAGTCCCGACAATATTTTCAAATGTCTGATGATTTACTTAACTCAGCTAATAATTATACTATAATGTATATATACAATTATGATAATTTACATACAAAAGACAATCCGGAGTCCCATAGTTTGGCAACAGTGTAGGACGCTTGAAAGTGTAATATATGAAAGTATAATATACAGAACGGAACCCATAAGGGAAGTCATATGAAAGGAAGTGGTAGTATGGAGGCATAAAAGTAACACTACCGGACTTAGTTAGAATGTTTTATGAAAGGAGCCCGCAAAGATAGCCTGATGTATATATATATATATATATATATATATATATATATATATATATATATATATATATACTTATAGCAAAACAAAAAACATTATTAATACGATAACATAGAATAATTAATTAGACACCTTAACAAAGTGTCAACACAAAAATAATTATAGCAAAACGAACAAACATTATAAATGTGATAACATAGAATAATTAATAGAACTAAAGTAAAAATAACAAATTTTATAGACTAAATCGGCCCAGTTTTCATATAACATATATTTACTTTCATATAACATAATTATATTTACTTTGTAAGTGCATATATCTTAATTTATAAAAGAAATTTGATGTATGTCGGAATTTAGCACAAAAAGATTTATAAAAAAATTTCAGCTAAATTAAAAAAAAGAAACAATTAATCAGAGAGATGAGGAATCGGACGTGTTTCCAACATTTATCACGAATTGGTCGAAAGCATCATCCATCATTCCATCTGACATCCAAAATATTTTTTCTACTTTAATCACGTGTTTTAAACAATTGCTCCAATTTTCCACTTGTCACATTGCGAATCGCATTCTCGAAAAAAATTTTAACCTCAAGAAGTTTTATTCTTCGCCGAAACCTCATTTTTGATTTGCGCCCAAATTACCTCTATGGGGTTACACGGCTAGTGTCTAATATTCACTGTCAAATAATAAAAACATCTATATCTATCTATACCATCACGGCATATCCCACAAGTGGGGTAGCCAGCAGATCAGCTGCATGTAAGGAACATGCAAACTGTCCTCTTCGTGCCAATATAAAATCAAGACATTCAGGATGGGTGGCAAGCCTCATCGCTGAATTTAAGATGTAAAATGTCTAATTTTTTCGAACACCTGCCTTTTACAGGACACTCGAAAACTTACGCAGAAGAGTGGGAGACCAATTCTTTACCGGGTGCTCCACGGGATAAAGATAAATAAAAACATATCTATTCGAAAAGAAGTACAAAAAAATATCTCTAATGTACAATATAAATTGAGGTGATTTTTCCGTGTAGCCGCTATTTCATATAATGTATTTCGTTTAAGCAATGTATTTGAATCTGTTAGTAAATATTTTTTTAACGAAAAGTAGAAAGGGTAATTTCAATATATATGGAAAGATAATTTACACAATTGCAATGAAAATACCTTTTATAAGGTTTCAAAAGCAAACTTTTAATTATAGCCGCGTGATTGTTAGTGACTTTATAAAAAGGGTACAGTCATTAAAAAGCTATTTAAAAAATACGGAGTAGAAGAAACGGCCTTTTATTGAAATTTGCCTGGATGTACTAAACGTTCTCAGAATTGTTCACGTGGACAATTGCATCTTCTCGGTGGACGTACTTTAGTGGTAATCGCGATAGAATCTTGTCTTTCTCGGGAAACACTTGATTCTATATTAACGGTCGCGCATGAATCTCGGGATTCCAAGAGACGAATATCTTGATATCTTGAGTTTGACTCCATATTATAAATTTAATTATTATTATATTATATAATAATATTTTCTTCAGGTACTGAAGTGTGGTAAAGTGCTTTCTTGGTGGTTGAAATGATATTATTTTAAATTATTTGTTTTATTCTCTATGAATTTGTATTGAATGTCAAAATCATGTACAAAATTATTATGCAGTCGAGAGCTATATTAATTTATTTTATGTGTTATTTTTCATTTTTGAATTTGTTTAAATATTTTTGTACGAAAATATGTTAAACTACATACAACATGACTGAGAGTGTTGACATGCCAGTGAAAGCATAGGATGAACAAGTGTGAAAATACGTGTTCACTTTCAGTTTCGATGAACGTTTGTTCGAACGATGTTCGTTTCGATGAACGATGAATGTTTCAGGTTCGACCCTGACACTCTGGATGATCATCCAAAGTGAAGCAATGTGAATGCTACTTTACTTATAGGTTTTGAAAATAATAATACAAAAGGTCATATTTAGGGAAAACTGTGGCTTACAGTGTTTTTGCTGCAAAAAAAATGAAAAATAAATAATGCATCCATAATTATTGTAGTAAAAACACTGTAAGCCACATAAATTAATATATTTTCTTTAGGTTAACTGTTTTTTTAATAAAATATACCTATACTAAATTAATAGATTTAGAACGACTTGTAAGTGTTAATGTGGCTTCCCAGCGCCCCACAGTACGTATAAATTAGAAAAAATATTTGAAATAAGTACGTGTGTACTCATATTGCTGTCTAAATATTCTAAACCATGCTTGTCTAAAGTGCGGCCCACGGGCCGCATGCGGCCCAAAACACTTTGAGATGCGGCCCAAACGCAAATTATAAAAATATTTAAATTTGCTTATTTCTACTAAAAAATAATGTTTGCAATATTTTTCATTTTTGCCATGTTTTTCATCGATTTGCGTGTTCAATAAATGCAAATCCATCCATCAAATTAATTTTACATAAGTATTCTGGAGGTAGAGTCTCGGCCTCTTGAACAAGGGGTCGGCGGTTCGATCCCAGGTGCCGGCAAACTCCCCTTTCACGACACAAGCTTTTAGCTTACTGTGGAAGGTGTATAAGGTTGTATTTGGGTTTATAACAAAACCCAGATATATCTTTTTTAAAAAATAAAAAAAAAAAAAAAAAATATTCGTGTAATATATACATTTTTATACATACATATGTTCATTTATAATTTTATACATATGTATCTAATTCAAAGAAAATAAATATAATAAAAAGAAGTTATTTTATTTTAATAGAACTAAGTACATATATTTATTTATTACAATATACGGCGTGAGCCTTTTACATGTATAAAATATAATAATTATAGACAATGCATGACAGACAGTACGTTAAGACAAGGAGTAACTATGAAAAAAGGACAATACACAATAAAAAAAATATAGGTATATAGATAATTTTATATCCATTTGTTGAAAAAATATTTAGGTGCGGCCCAGCATATATATTTTTTTTGCAATGTGGCCCTCGTATGGTCAAAGTTTAGACACCCATGCTCTAAACCTTTCCGGGATTGTAGTAGTTGTAAAGAGTAGTTAAGACTCAGAATGTAACATTCTCGAGTTAACTGATAATATTGATGTTGAACATTTGTTATTAATGCTTAAATTGTTTTATTCCTCTAATAAATTATAGAAAAAAAAATAATAGTTAATATCAAACATTTTGTAGCAGAACAACACTGTAAGCCACAATCAAAAATTAATTACCATTTCCGACGAAGATTTCGTAGATTTTGAAGAGTTTGGCTTGCAAATATAATCTTCATTATTTTGACAATCGGATCCACTAAAATAATTAGCACTAGAATCTTGAAGAAACAAAATAATATGCTTGCGCTCGCGAGATTTATGGTTAGTAATAGTCAGGCCATTTTCATTTTTATGTGGCTTACAGTGTTTTAATCGCCAAAATAATTACAATATAGCCATCAACGAAAAACACCATTTGTGAATAACGTTGTCAATATTTTAAATATTTTCCCAGGATTTTGTCATACCATTGAAGCCATTTTACATTAAAAATTCATTTTTTTTTAAAGTTTTGTGGCTTACAGTGTTAATGCCCCAAGCCCTTCATTTGTCTAATAAAATAATTGTTTAACGGGCGCACAAATCACGACCAAGGCCCTCTGCTCGACTACCGCTGTTAAATAATGTGGGTAGGGGTAGTGGGTACCTACAAGGTTTAATGTTTTTACTTTTTTCTATTCCCTCTCCTCCCCCGTAGCAAAATTTTCGATTCATTTTAGAAAACACGTAACATTTTACGAACCCCTCGGTTTTGTTAAAGTACATATAATTTAACTGATTTTAAAGACAAACTTATTTGGTAATGCACTACAAATTGGTTGTAAAATATTTTTTTCTGCTAAATTAATATTATTATGCTATTTCACTCCATAACATTGAGATAATAATGGTCTCTCCCATACTAATGCTGAAGTATAGGACATCATTTGTACATGAAAAACCATAAAATAATCTTTACAATAAATTTAATGTCGTTCAAGTCTGCAACACAAAATATTGTGTAGGTAGGTACCTGTATGAACATCGTATTTCAACAAACTGTGGTGATAGTTGTAAAAATGTTTATGTATTTCTAATCTAATTATATGGAACCACGCAATATATATTATTCTGAATCAACACTAAGTAGTACCTATACTTTTATAATTGCATATTTTTTATTTATTTATTCTTTAATTACATTGATCACAATACGGACAGTTTTATTGAAAAATGCATTCAATTCAAATAAGATATTATATATAAGTATACAAGAGAGCGAGGTGACAATATAAGTGCATTATAATATACGAGGGACTCTATCTAAATATTTGATTGCGGACACAAGGTTGGGACACTCTGCTTTAGTTATAGTAGGTATATTACACATGTTGGTATGATAAAAAGAACATTAAAAAAAATAAGTTATTACCTGTTTTTTATCACACATAGGTACCAAAAAATATCTGTTTTATAAATGAAATAATATCAAAAAATATAACCAGGATCCACAAAATGACATCTGACCTAGTAGAAACATAATAATATTATTTACACAATATATATTACTAACTTTTTAACGAAACCAATGAAACTTTGTTAGGCCATCCTCTGCAAATATTTCCCCTACTATCAATATTTCGTGAGGATAAAAATCAATTATGCAGTGGTCATGGTCCTGACAGAAGGTACCCTCATTGGTATGGTTTATAAGGGGCTGCACCAGAATGATGCAACAACCTGATTCAGGACTAGAATTCATAAATTAGAATGCTATGTTTACACTGCTTTCCTCTATGTAAACTTTTACCTCCATAAATGAAATAGCCCTTCTAGATAATGATAAATTATTTATGTCTATTCAAAAGAATGTCAACCCTTAAGCGATGACATTCTTTTGAATAGACACTGCTCAAGAAGTTTGGATAAACGGGTAGGTATCACAATGATAAAGAAATAAAAGGCAGTTAAGTATATTTGGTGTGGTTTATTATCATTCATCAGCAACATTATCTTAACATACATAAAAGTAGCATACAAACAATTAAAACTGAAGGCTAGCCTTCAGTTTAAAATAGCACTTGCTAAGAACATATGAATATTTTAATGATAAAATATATTTAACAGTGACTGAATTGTGGAACTTTTAATTAAATGCTTAATCCTTACTTTGCATGTATTTGATCAAGTCAATAACTCTGCTGGAATAGCCATATTCATTATCATACCAAGAGATGAGCTTGACAAAGTTATCATTAAGAGGAATACCAGCAGATGCATCAAAGATGGAGGAATTGTTGTCTCCGATAAAATCAGATGACACAACAGAATCTTCTGTGTATGCGAGGATTCCCTTCAAAGGTCCTTCAGCAGCCTCCTTTACCTTCTGCTTGATGGCATCATATGAGGCACCTTTGCCAAGACGTACAGTCAAGTCAACCACAGAGACATTAGCTACTGGAACTCTGAAAGCCATACCAGTGAGTTTTCCATTCAAAGAAGGAATTACTTTACCTACAGCTTTGGCGGCTCCAGTGGAAGCGGGAATGATGTTTTGGGCAGCACCACGACCATCACGCCACAGCTTACCAGAGGGACCATCAACAGTCTTCTGGGTGGCTGTAGTGGCATGGACAGTTGTCATCAGACCTTCAACAATTTCGAAGTTGTCGTGGATAACTTTTGCTAATGGGGCCAAGCAGTTGGTTGTGCATGATGCATTAGAAACAATCTTCATAGATGGATCATAGGCTTCCAAGTTGACTCCGCAAACAAACATTGGGGCGTCGGCACTAGGAGCAGAGATGATGACCTTCTTGGCACCTCCCTCTAAGTGAGCTCCAGCCTTCTCGATTGTAGTGAAGACACCGGTGGACTCTACCACATACTCGGCTCCAGCCTTGCCCCATGGAATAGCTTTAGGGTCCCGCTCGCAGAACACTGCAATTTTGTTGCCATTGACGACCAAATGTCCATCTTCAGCAGTGACTGTGCCCTTGAAGCGACCGTGTGTAGAATCATATTTGAACATGTAGACCATATAGTCCAATCCAATGAAAGGATCATTCACAGCGACCACATTGCCTCCACGCTCGATGGAAGCCCTCAACACCAGACGACCAATGCGGCCAAAACCGTTAATTCCAATCTTAGACATTGTGTACAATCTAGAACAAAAGAAAAAATATTTTAATTGTGTACAACTTATAAACAAAATACGAACTTCATAATATGCGATACTCCTCGCATTCAGGATTTGATGTGCCAGCCATTTTGTGAGATGGTCCTGATGACACACACACGCAATGCAGAAACACATCTTTTCTAAAAATAAAAACTGCATATTCTGGCGACGGACCGAATCTCGTACCATATACAAAGGCAGGAGCCAAGTCACTGCCCGACTGTACGCAGTGAAATGGAGTAAAACCTTCACCTCATATATATATATATATATATATATATATATATATAATTAATCCCGCACAAAAATTTGTGAGAAACTGGATGAATGTGGAGGAAGCAAAAGAAGTTTGTAAGGATAGATCTATGTGGCGTTCCGTTCTCTCTGCCTACCCCTCCTGGGACACGGCGTGAGGGTATAGATAGGTAGATAAAAAAATTGGGTCTAGTGAGTAAAAAAATCCAAATAAATTATGTGTTTAAAAAACCACTACCAGGGGAATAAGGAATCTAAAAAATAACGACGAATATTTAACCTTGATAAGTCCTTTGGCTAACAAACTAAATTTGATGGTCAAAAGGTCATAATAATTGTCCTATCTGTTTCAAAACATTTTTGTTTTCAAAAATTTGTAGCTGAAGGTTTCATTGGTGACTGCTCATAACTAGCTTTTGTACTACAGCTATGAGCCAATTATGAAGCAGTTATACAAAAATATACCATATGGCAAAGGCCGACCAAGAGACGCTTATATGGATCAACTTAAGAGGGACATGAACTGTGGCTCATACGTAGATCTGAAGAGACTGGCTGAGAATAGGGAGGAATGGAGAAGAAAATCCAAACTCGTTGCAGACCAATCCAATAGATTGTAAACTCATTATATATAGGGCAGCTATATGTACTCTAATTGTATTATGTACCTGTCTAGCTCTTTTTAACTTGTGTTTTGAAATATTTATAGCCTAACTAAAGCAAAGCTATTTAGCTGATGTAAATGTACTATTAGATGCATAATGTAGCTAGTGGAAGAGATGAAACAGAAATAGCTATACAATAAAAACATTAATGTTGATATGTTTCAGTTCAGTCAAATTATTGTTACATTTTTCAAAATGGTAGGTGTTTACTTATAACATAAAACTAAGATAGAGATTATATTCCAACAAGATTCTCATCCAGCAGTCATAATTTTTTGTATTAATTATAATTATATTGTGTATATTTGTAAAAGTAAAGTCTGTAGCAGAACAATAATTTCATTGCATAAAAATGGCAATACACTAATTAAATTCGCTTTAATTAAGTCTGGGACGATAATGTAATTTTTTTTAATAAATGCAAGTCGAATGAATTCGGAAATTATTTGATGGTGTCACAATAGGTAACCATTTCGTTTTTATCATTGTACATGAGTATTAATACAGTATTAACTGTCTAATGGTTAGCTAAAATAACTTGAATAATCATAAAATAACTAGTTTTAATTTACAAAATATTATAACAATGTAATGAAACGATTTTTTTTTAACATAACATTTCTCCATAGGTACTAGCGTTATTTATACAGAAATCAGAGCGGCTCTTTCGAGGTCATCAGAAGGTCAAATTGGTTACGAACTAAATACATACAAAAGCCGGCGAATTTTCATGACAAAAAGGAGAAAAAGTATACAGTTGTAAAACGAGGGGTTCGTAACACATATACCCCAATTTTTATTTCTAAAAAAGGTGAAATTCTTTAGAGATTATGTGTCGTTAACACATCCGTGGCAGAGGCCGAGAAGCCATTACGGAACAATAGAATAAACAGATTTATGCTGAAACCATGATAAAATGTCGTCCGTAGATCCCAAGCAAATTAACAATATACAAAATTAATGAATAAACAATATTTTTACTTACTAGATAACCGATGAAGAGAGTCCCAAACGAAGAGCTACTGCCTGACCGACGCCAAACGACGAAGTGTCAGATGAAGGGCAAATTTTTGGTACGACGCCGACGTTGTACGTTTCCACATCGATATCGACGTCTTGTACATCATCCGTCCGTAGGTGCACCACGGCGCTAGTTTCTCCATCACAGCATGTAGCCACAGTGTGGTTCCTCCATAAATTCTGATATGCAGGTCGGCAAGAAAAATCAGCATTTAAGTTATTTGCACAGCAAGCAATGTTTTCATCGGCAATAAATAAAAAAGGGAACTAATTATTTGTTCGGCTATTAATCCATTCGTACGAAATACGAAAATAATCCCAGTTTCCGCTGTGCTGTATCAACGAAATATCTAACTGAAATGTTGAAAAACGCTAGTGTCGTTCATTCAGATGCTACATATAAAATCATTTGACAGTGTTTTCCAGTTTTTTCCAATTCCAACAGAAAGTACAGCAAACAAGTTGCATTCATTTCATGTTTGACAAACAAAGATTTATTATTATAACATTTAGATAGCTTACACAAGTTTAATTAAAATTAGCTCACGGTTTGCCGGTCATATATTTATTTTACTGGACATGGCTGGACAAATAATCATTTTGCCGGACATGTAATCATTTTGCCGGACAAATAATCATTTTGCCGGTCGATTAAATTTTGAGTATTTCAATTTCAATATCATATTATTTGCAATAGAAATATAATATTCTCGCTGGGCATAGGTAGCATAATTATCAACATGATATATTGTTGTCGGCAGAATATATTATTTTTCTGCTGAACATAAAACTTCAATAATATTATTATGTTGATCCTCAAAAATCTATGGTATATTTATTATTCTATGGATTTATTGTGAGTTGTTTCTGCGAGGAAAACGAATTGGTATCAAAACAAAAAGTGAAAAATATACATTTTCGCCTCGGAATGTCGTTGTAATTAATACTAATACATTAATGATACTTGGATAATAATTATATTGGAGGCAAATCTTTATGATTAATTTTGCTTTCTCATATTGATACAATGAAACATTGATGCCAACAAGAATATTTGCTACGTTGTGAATAATTTGTGATTTGTGGTGATTGCTTTTTTATATTATCTTTAAAATGTTTTGTGATGATAAATCCGAGGTAACACAAATGTTTTAATCTTATTTATTTATATATGTTTGTATTGCGCATGTTTCATTGAGTTTCAATTTATTTTAAGGAGCCAGGAGAATCATCTCTGAATAATTTGGATTCTGCTCTACATGAATTAGGAATGCTTAGCACAATTACAAATGCGAGTAATCAGTATTTCCATGAAATGCGTCGCAAAAGTTTCGGCAGTAAACCAAACACATTTATAAGAAAAGCCGTTCCTATAAATTTAGATAAAGGAATTATTTTGCATCAGAACAGTCGATATGTTTCCAATGTAACCATTGGTTTGCGAATGAAAAGAGCTACAAACAATAGAACAAGCCCATACTTACTGCCAGATAGAATAAGAACACGAAGTGAAAATTCTGATGCAGTAGCTGCTGATTCCAAACAGGTATTAGATAATTCTCAAGATATTTGGATGGAGCATTCATCCAGCTATGTTTCCGTGTTGGACCCGAAAATAGGATGTTCTCTAACCAGCAGTGTGTCACAACCAATTCTGAAGAAATCTCGGTCATTGGAAAGCATCAGAGTAGAGAATATTGAAGCGTCTCAACCATCTCATGAAATGGAATTTGTATCTAGTCGAATACAGAAGTTGAAGGTGATGGAATGATTATTTCAACAATTAAAATATATTATTAAAATGTTTATAGGAGTTATTGTTATTTATGTGTTACATTAGGGGTACAGGAAAGTTCTTTAATTTTTATTTATGTTAAACAAAAGAAATAATTTGTGATTGTGTTTGATCTATTTATATTGTTTTATTTGTTTTTTATTATGTCTTTTTTTTTTCTTTTGTGTACTTGGCTGTGTACATCAATTTTAATTATGTCTTGTATCTCTCTCACATTTGGTTGGTTGGTAGAAATTGCCTAAAGGCAATAAACCCGCCATTTGTGCTATTTTGTTTAGTCCACAATAAAGATTATTTTTTTTTTTATTTAAATAAAATTAAAGAAAAAAACTTTATTAAAATATATAGAAAAAAATCTTCAAGGGTCATTATTACATAGTTGACATCTCTGAGCACTTTATTCCTGTTTCAATGATGTAAATAAATGGTTATCTGAGGGTGTGATTTCTGAGTTGTAGAGACGGTGTGATAGAACTTCCTAACTAATTTGGAATTTTTTCACTGTTCTCTTGGCAGCATGCGGGGTCGTGTATTGTAGAGTTGCTCACAATACACATCAGCAGGAATATTTTCTCCTGGGTACAACAACTCATAGTGAATTATTCCTTGAAACACAGCAATACCATCCGTATCATCAAATTTGGCTGAAGAGTTGGCTTGTCTAATATCATTTGGTAGTAATCATTGCTTCTTCTGGTATCTGTTATCGTACCCCATTTCAATCCCTGCAATGTTTCTCAGCTTGTCTTTATCATTTGGTAATAATCATTGCTTCTTCTGGTATCTGTTATCGTACCCCATCTCAATCCCTGCAATGTTTCTTTGAGAAAAGGTTCAGTAGAGATCCTTATCTTGACAGCTGTACAAAATTGTACCATTTTTTTCTGCAGTAAGATTGTGATGTACCAATAAACCTTCTCTCCAGACTTCACCAACTTTTTTAAATGTAACATTAACTGCATATAAAATGTTTAGATGGAAAATCTTCAGCCATCTTAAAATAGAGTAAAAAGATAAGCAATAATTTTGATTAACCTTTAATAATGCAGAAGACTAAAGGGTCGTTCACATACGTTCACTTTCAGTGATCACTCCGGATGATCCTCCAAGATGAACAAGTGTGAACGGGCGTTTCATCGCTAGTGATCACTAGCGATGACGGAGGAAAGAGATTACCACTCGTCATAATTTTGATGAAAGGTCCTTTCACTGAAACGACCATAAACAAGTTTCATCTTATTATTTGTTTTATTCTCTATGAATTTGTATTGAATGTCAGAATCATGTACAAAATTATTATGCAGTCGAGAGCTATATTAACTTATTTTAAGTGTTATTTTTCATTTTTGAATTTTTTTAATTATTTTTATACGAAAATACGTCAAACTACATACAACATAAGTGAGAAAGTAGACATGGTAGTGAAAGCATAGGATGAACAAATGTGAACAGACGTGTTCACTTTCGATGAACAGGTTTGACCCTGACACTCTGGATGATCATCCAAAGTGAAGCAATGTGAATGCTACTTAAGCATTTGATAAGAGGGTAGTTTTTTTATTGTACATACACACAAGATTAGTTAATAATTGCCATAACTGTTGATAAATTTCATTTTTCAATTGTTATGTAATCTTTTATTTTGTACTCGAATGTATTATCTGTGTATTTGCATTATGTTAACCCTCCTTCACACGAGACTTGTCTATAGAAGGGATATGTTTCGATTTAGGTTTTAATCAAATAATTTGTATTGATTGTTGTGTTCAATAAATAATTATCATTTTGGCTGGAGTATAATTTATTACTTTATGTGAATTATTAATACTAAGTTTATATTTTTTAAAGTTCTATGTAAAAAGTAACCAATTATTTATACATTGTAGTTTTTGGAATAAAAAAAGCGCTACTTCAAAGTTCAAATGATAAAATATTGATCTATGTACTAAATAATTAAAAACATCTTAATCCTATAAAAATGTTACCTGTTTAAATGTTAAATGTTGTAATGCCTAAATTTACAAAATTTTGACCAACAATTTTACTTTTGCAAAATACAGTGTAAGAAGCGTCCTGGGGTATGCAGTGGTATAAATGTGTACCACTAAATTTTGAATGAATATTAATCTTATAACAAAACTTCTGACAACATAGATAGAAATGAGTAGTGGGAGCACTTGACCACAAAGGAAATAATAAATGTGGTATCAAGATATACCTACTGCTATTTTTCACAGGAATATATATTTATGTGAAGTGGTATAGCAGTATACCAGTACCCTATAAAAGGATAACCTCTCATGCCTATACAAGTAAAATGATTCAGAGCTGGCTCGTACTGTGCTAATAACTAAACTTTCACAGGAATATATATTTATGTGAAGTGGTATAGCAGTATACCAGTACCCTATAAAAGGATAACCTCTCATGCCTATACAAGTAAAATGATTCAGAGCTGGCTCGTACTGTGCTAATAACTAAAAACTAAACTTTCACAGGAATATATATTTATGTGAAGTGGTATAGCAGTATACCAGTACCCTATAAAAGGATAACCTCTCATGCCTATACAAGTAAAATGATTCAGAGCTGGCTCGTACTCTGCTAATAACTAAAAACTAAACTTTCGGGTACTCCTAATATTTCTGCTTTATTGAATGAGGCTGTGTAATAATTATTTTATACTCAAAGTTCTTATCTCGTCTTATTTGTTGATGAAGTGAGAACAATTCTTAGTGATAGTTGGTTATCACTGTTAAAATTGTATGTAGGAATGTGTTGTGCATTTCAAGTGGATACCTACTGCTGTGAATGAGTAATTAAAAATTACAGGGAATTGCTTTGTGTAGTGAATAAGTTGCCTTTGATGTAGAATAATAATATTTTATATATGTAATATATTTCCTATTTTATGTCCGACACTGTTGGCACATGGTGACTGATGGTTTTTGAGAGGCAGCTGTGTACAAGGTATAAGTACCTACCTACATAATATAAGTATAGGTACACCAACATAATATATTAACATTACTTAATTAATTTGCTATGTAAACAATATAAATTGCCTTAGTCTAAGACAATTTTGTGATATTGATTATTTTATACTAATGGATTTGTTAGAAATGTCTAAGCAATGCAGACACAAAATTTTAGTAACAGGCATGATAAATAATTTAAAAATAACTTAAATTAATTATGTGAGATGGCCCTGATGAAACTCATGCGCGAATGTCAAAACACAACATCTTTTTACCAAATCCAAATGCATATTCTGACAGCGTGTCGCTCTCCTTGCACGACACAAGCTTTTAGCTTACTGTGAAAGGTGTATAAGGTTGTATTTGGGTTTATAACAAAACCCAGATATATCTTTTTTTTTTTAAAAAAATGCAAAGACATAAGCCAAGCCTCTGCCCATTTGTGTGCATGAAATGGAGTAAAAACTAAAAGAATAGACATAGTAGAGAAAAGTTCTAAATGATTTTATTAACATGTAAATTGTAATCACAAACCATCGTCTATGTTCCTTTTTGTTTACAATTAATTATATTGAATCATAGTTTTTAAACATATCCCTGTACACCCTGACCCACACAATATTGTTGGTCAGATTGTAAAAATTATTATACGATTGAAATTTATTTGACTATTGCAGGTCAGGGTGTAACGGGCTGTTAATGACAAATAAATTAATATTGTAAGTTTCATGATCTGACTTAATTATGAAAAGCTAATTATCTTGTTCTGTTTATGATTCATTCTTTCAAAACCTTTCCATTTGAGCGGGGGGTGGATGGGTGTGCTTGAATGCATGGCTCTCTCGATCATAGCATCCTTGGGACATTGAATATGTGTTTAACTGGGCTTTGTAACTCATACTGGATTGGTGATTTTATTTTGATTTCTATTATTTTGGGATTTTTTGTTTTTAACTTTACTTTGACTTTTTTTAAATTTTGCTTTTTTTTCTCAAGACTAAGACATTTCCGGTAAGAGTGGAATCTTTGCTGGTTTACATGTTGAGTGTATTAATTGTTAACATGTTGTGTTATGACTGTTTGATTCTTTAATATTGTAAATAAAAAAAAATAGACAAGGTAGATATTGTTTTCAATATAAAATCCCTTATATTGATAGAATAATACAGCTGCCTCCCATTTTTCTCTGCATGTCTGTCACATAGATTTTAAGAATTGTTTTAAAATGTTAAATAAATGTTATTAATTATCTCTACTATTGTTTTATTGTAATAATTTTAAAAATACCACACGAGCCAAGTGGAAAATTAATCTAACTTTAAGTTTATAATATTTATTCCACTTTGATATTTTGTTATAATATATTATATCATAGTAATTTAATACCTACAAGTTATTTTCATAGAACGTTGACACTAATCCAAAATAACGCTTGCTTGAATAAGAAATGACATGAAAATATATCACTCAGCATCGAGTAGAAAAGTAGGGGCTAGTGTTAACTTGGTGTTGTAAGAATTGTGGGAGAACACTTTATAAAACGAGGAGTAAAAACACAATGATTTAATTTTAAAAATATTTATTATGCAACATTGGTAGTTATATAATTAAAATTTTACAATGACACAGGTAAATAACAAATCTTCCAATACATAATACTTAAGAGGCTGATCCTTAACCTGTAAAGTGGTATAGCCGTACGGGTACGGCGAGGAAAATCAGTGCAAATATGAGTATGGACGCGTATATCATTTTTTATGGAATAATCAGTATGATATTTATATAATGTGATACTTAAAAAAAAATCTAATGGTGAAAAAAACTCACTCCATTAGGACCATACAAAATCTCACTCATACATACACTCGAAAAAAATCTCACTCCTTTACAGGTTAAGTGAGAATACGTGGGTTAGTTTGACGATATCGCTTCTGCGATAAACTCGCCCATTGCACAATATCATTTATTTGTATCACATTGTTTTATAACTTGGTAATTATGTATGCCCCTTATTGTGCAATAAAGTTTATCATTATTATTAATACAGAATGTAGGAGTATTCCCAAATCGTGACTAATATAAATATGTGTCCAGGAAAATGTGTTTGCACCTTACACTTGTGCCATGTCTCTAAATATGTAGAATACTGATCCATCATAAGCCATTACAATTTACATATATGTAAAACTGTTAGACGTAAAATAAAATCTGTCCTATAATATGTATTTAAAGGAAATCAATCATATAGGGTATATGCAGGCATAATATTGATCAATTAGCAGCACCTTGTGAACATGGTTAGTCTCTGATTACCGTCATTATGAAGGCTGCACATTATTCACGTCTGGCAGAATAAATCATTAATTTTAATTCTTCATATGATATGATACATTACAGCAGGGATGCACAGGGAACAGGGGCCACTCGCGATGATTTGAGCCAAGGACGGGCCACCATAAAAAAATTAACACTAAAAGTTTTAATTTCTAGAAATGCTCAAACATTAAAATTTCTACCCCCACCGTCACTGAATATTCAAAATGGTATAGAAATTTGAAATATTTCAAAAACTCCTCAGTTTTCTTAAAGAATATTTACTCGAATTATTAAGTATCTGGTACTTCACTGGTATAGACAGTATTTTTTTTATATTATAATTCGCTGGCGGCCCGCAGATATACAGACCAAGGGTTTGTGCATGGTTTGTGCATTGCTGCATTACAGTAACTACCTTATCACCAAAGTATAATTGTAAATGATGATTAGTAGTGGTTGGTGTTGTTTGCCTTTATCTAATTTCTGAAATAAACTATCTACTAGTACAATAATAATATTCAATAAGTATGATCATTTTGATAAAACGTGGGGATCATAATCAGAATCAATAAACTGACAGACTTTAGTTGTAGGGTAGACACGGTTCAGTATCAATATATGTTTATAATCAAGAGATTACTTCCATACAGGTAAATATACAATTGAAAATTAAAGTGTATACAGAGACGCAAGCGGCATTATAATATTGAGCACTCGGCGATTGTTCTTGTTGTAGAGAGGAAGAGTCAGGCTACATGAAAGTGTAGCCAACATGTCTAAAATAAAATCCATCAGGTCGTGAGAGTCTCAGTACACTTACTTTCTGCATATGCCTCGTATATGAGTGCCCATCGTGTTTCTGATTTTACATCTATGAAAAGTACTCATGAATTAGTGATATATCACATTTATTAGTTATGTAGAAAAATATTATAGCATATTAGATTAATTATTGCTAAGTCCGTATGAAGAATATGTCTCCCATTATTTTTTGTAAATTTTCGAGTGGACTGAATAAAAGCTAGTTACTAATGTTAATGCATCTGTTCTTATACCTTTATATAGTAATTATATAAAAACATTTATTCCTATTTTGTAAATGTATAATATTTTCTGCCTATTATAACAATAATAATTAATGGCCGGTCTCAATAATCTAACCGAGAGTCTCAATAATCTAACCGAGATAGCCTTGTCAACGCGATCCGAGATAGAACGCCAATTTGTATCTATCTTCGACCCGCGTCTCATTAAGGAAAAAGTACGCAGCCAGAGATAGATAGGGTTCCTATCGCTGTTCCCTCCAATTGCCGATGCGATTGATATCCGCATCATATTATAATTACGAATGTTTGGAGTCAAAAAACTTTACAAAGTTTAATTTATCGACCGACGGTTCTTGGTGGAAGTTCATTTTAATAATTTTTAAAATGAAACACGATATTATAGTTATTCCACTATTGGCTTTATTTATTTTTGCAAGCCGGCTCGCAAAAATAAATAAAGTCAATAGTGGAATAACTATAATATCGTGTTTCATTTTAAAAATTATTAAAAACTTTACTAATACTACTAAAAATGATTATATGCGCGACCAAGGTTTTAAGAAACACGATGTTTTGCCATATTCATTATACTACCATACTATACTATACCCTCACGCCGTGTCCCAAGTGGGGTAAGCAGAGAGAACAGGACGCTAAACAGATCTATCTTTACACACTTCCTTCGCTTCCTCCACATTCATACAGTTTCTCATACACGCACGTCGGTTCCTCTTACTGAACACACGGCCGTCCTTGAGAATTTGATCCACGTGGTTCTCGGATGCCTGTGCTTGCTCACACCCTTTCTTTCAGACAAGTATATCCTTTTTGTCATTGCCATATACTTTATCGCTATTAAAAAATAGGTGTTAATGGTAGAAGGGTGAAAATTTAGTGCTGTATGTATTTTTTAATGACTCGCCATATAAACAATAAAAATATAAAATTTGTCCAAAAAATAAAATAAAAAAATTCGGGGTGGACCACCCTTAGCTTTTAATGATATGAAAAATAGATGTTGGCCGATTCTCAGATCTAACCGATAAGCACACAAAATTTCATCAAAATATGTCCAGTCGTTTCAGAGGAATATGGTAACAAACGCTGTGACATGAGAATTTTATATATAATCAAAATATACTCCAGCTTCGAATAATTCTTAATCGCTTTCGTCGCTTGAAAACATTTTTTTATTTTACCACAACCTCTTAAAGTCAAAGAATCGCTAGTGACTGGTTGCAGAAAGCCCAGGACAGAGATGCCTGAAATATGGGGGAGGCTTATGTTCAGCAGTGGACAGGAATAGCTGCATAAACTCCACTGTCAAACGGAACTTATCTGTCAAAGTCCGGGGATAACAAAACCATACAAAAATTTGTCACCTTGGATACGACAAACAACTAGAGATAGGATATTGAAACGCATTTTCGTTGATTTCCATACATTATATAACTCGCAGCACTCCGAGAGATAGATAGAGAATTTGGATAGCGATTCTATCTCAGCTATGTTTATTGAAACGGAAAAATGTAAAGATAGATCGATTTTTAACAAAAGTTCGGAGATAGATCGCTTATTGAGACCGGCCGTAAAACAATTTGTATATGACGCCATTTAATAATCCATGATCATCTATATGTGACTTCTTCTAATATACTTATATTGATGAAAGCAATCACATTATCTGCGTTTTGTAGATCTATGTTCTGAAATTGTAACTGGTCTTTTCTCCTTGGTTTCTAAATCCATCAAGGATACAGAAAATAAAAAGTTCTCTTGCTGCAAGCTTGTGTTTTGTTTATTCATTATAATAAAATAACTATTATAAAGTAATCTGACCTTTAGTAAATAAATATCATGATTTTTCAACACTTATGTACTTGGACTGTTGTTCGTATATTTTCTGCTTAATATTAGCTCCATTTCTATACTGTATATAGTTATATTCATACCTTGTATTGTGGTTCATGTACTGATTGTTTATTTAACTTGAATTTACTTGAGTATGTACCTATTGAAATAAGTTATTTCTGTTTTTAATGTTTAATTTAATTATTTTACTTAATTATTTTGTTTTACATAGTATTACATTTGTACATCAGTTTTAATATTATAATACCACTAACTCTTCTGTATACACTGCCAAAATAATATATATATATATATATTTTTCTCAGTTATCCACCCGTTATCGAGTGACTTGAGAAAATATTATTTATTAAAAATGAAAATGTAACAAACAAAACATACCCAATATTTTAGAAAATCTGATAATAACAAATTGGGAATTGAATATTCACGTCTGCAATAAACAAAACATTATTCCAACTAAAATATGATAAAAAAATACTTCAAAATTCACATTGTGTGGGTAACACTGTCATCACAGCCATAAAAAAATCAACTATTATCATTTACAGAATTAAATGGAAACACTATAATCTAAATACATGAAAACAAAAAAAGGAGTAGGAGTAAAAAAAGGAGTTTTTACACATCTATATTACTTTTGTATAAAGGTCATGTTTTATGGATTATCAACAAATATTTGAGGCTTCCCTTATTAGGGTTGCGATGAATATCATAATTTGTTTTGAGAATGCAGATATCTTATGAGGAAATAATAATTTTTAAGGAAATCTATAAGAATACTACATAGAAGGACTCATCCTTTACATACAACTAACAGTTGCAACCTACATGGAATGTATGTCCATTATTGTGCTCAGGTAGTCTTTATTTATTTTATTTTATTTATTTAATTTAACAAAGTTTCATATAAATATTTTTTACAAAACTGCACATCAACATTTTGTTAAAAGGGCCAATCTCATATTTTTGGGAAATCAATTATGAAAATAAAAAGCATTATAATGTGATTTCATTATTTAGCAGTTGATTATTTTCTCACAATACCTCAATATAGTACACAATATTCTTATAGCTATCAAAGTTTGTTAACTAGTATAGAGTTAGTTGAAATACCTATATCACAATATAGTGAAAAACTAGCCTTGTTATAAAAAATGATACAGACTATACCCAAAATTCTCTTTAGTGAGTAAAAATAATGCATTAATGTGGATGGATGTTATGCATAAAGGTAATTTATGTATAATATATATCTTTCTGTAGTTAACAAATATGTGAGAATTTGTATGAATGTGGAAGAAGCTAAAGCAGTCTGTAAGGACAGATCTATACGGTATTCCATTCTCCCTACCTATCTCACATGGGATACAGCGTGGGGGTATAGATAGATAGATAGACTCTATAATTAATACGGTATTCCATTCTCCCTACCTATCTCACATGGGATACAGCGTGGGGGTATAGATAGATAGATAGACTCTATAATTAATACGGTATTCCATTCTCCCTACCTATCTCACATGGGATACAGCGTGGGGGTATAGATAGATAGATAGACTCTATAATTAATACGGTATTCCATTCTCCCTACCTATCTCACATGGGATACAGCGTGGGGGTTTAGATAGATAGATAGACTCTATAATTAATACGGTATTCCATTCTCCCTACCTATCTCACATGGGATACAGCGTGGGGGTATAGATAGATAGATAGACTCTATAATTAATACGGTATTCCATTCTCCCTACCTATCTCACATGGGATACAGCGTGGGGGTATAGATAGATAGATAGACTCTATAATTAATACGGTATTCCATTCTCCCTACCTATCTCACATGGGATACAGCGTGGGGGTATAGATAGATAGATAGACTCTATAATTAATACGGTATTCCATTCTCCCTACCTATCTCACATGGGATACAGCGTGGGGGTATAGATAGATAGATAGACTCTATAATTAATACGGTATTCCATTCTCCCTACCTATCTCACATGGGATACAGCGTGGGGGTATAGATAGATAGATAGACTCTATAATTAATATGGTATTCCATTCTCCCTACCTATCTCACATGGGATACAGCGTGGGGGTATAGATAGATAGATAGACTCTATAATTAATACGGTATTCCATTCTCCCTACCTATCTCACATGGGATACAGCGTGGGGGTATAGATAGATAGATAGACTCTATAATTAATACGGTATTCCATTCTCCCTACCTATCTCACATGGGATACAGCGTGGGGGTATAGATAGATAGATAGACTCTATAATTAATACGGTATTCCATTCTCCCTACCTATCTCACATGGGATACAGCGTGGGGGTATAGATAGATAGATAGACTCTATAATTAATTTACAAACACCATTATCGTACAAAGGGGAAAGTTATACCGAATAATTATGAGATATAGCTCATAAAAAGTTTTGCTTAAAATTTTGTGCTTCAACATAGGGTAAAAATCTACTTTTCCCTTTATTATTTTAGTTCCTCTATAGTCTTTTTTAAATATGCAAAAGTAGAATTTGAGGGAACAGGAGACCTTCTGAAAGCAGAATGAATAATCAAATCTCGGTTTTCTTTGAGAATATTTTCTCGAAATACCTTTTCCAAAAAAGTAATGGTTATTTGTACCAACTAATATTAAAAAAAAGAGTGCATATGCTTCACGGGCCACATGTAGACACCCATCGGGCCGCACGTCATTGTTCAGAAAGATAAGAACAGATTTTGTGACTATTTTCAAATCAATTAATTTAAATGAAATGTTAAATTATGACAGAACAATGAGAATTTTACATTCTCTTTACATACAAACAAATCAAATTATATAATAATGTTTTGAACATATTTAGACATTTAGAACAAAAAAATTAAAAACATGTAGATGGTACCTACCTACTCTCCATAGAAAACTGTAGTAGGTATAAAGTGTTTTGCTGTAGTACCAAATGTAAATATAATATATATACACATCAGAGTAGTCTCTTAATATTTTCTTTGTATGCAGGTATGTATGCGATTAATGACTATGTATAGACGCAATATATTATGTAGATAGTACAAGACACAAATGATTGATTTCAAAACATAAAACAACTTTTGCCAAAATTGTGGTTTGATGCCTTTTTCCTGAGCACAGTCGACATATCTTAAAATTAATATGTTTCAATATTTCAAACTAAAAAAATATATAGAAATCATCAACAAACAAATATTCGGCAACCATGTGCGCTCATTTGCTCTTAATACAAGACATATACGGGTTAGTTTTCACTGCACAATAGTGGCAGTATCAGTTTTATAAAAATATTAAAAGATTGTAAACATAGAGAGAGAAATTCAAATTATTAAGAGGGCATTCAAATGGATATAATTTTTCTAAATATTATAATAAAAATACATAAAAAATAACAATATTTAACGTAAAATGATCTATAATATAAAAAAATAATAAAACAGTTCTCAGTAATAAAAAACAAAAAGTCACCAAAAATAAAATGGATGTTGCCTACTTACTTTTCGTATGGTTTGGTGTGTTGATAAATCTTAACCCATAAAGGCTCATACGATACAAATACTATATCAGGCCTTGTACAATTGTGTTTCTAATAAATGATATATTTTAATTATTCCTTTAAACTATATTGGACATTAAATACCTATGATCCTTATTACACAAACCACACGTTTTCAATTGTAAAAAAAATATCTTAATGCAATGATAGCATAGTAATATTAGTATTATTTCCATTATATAATGCATGCAAAATATTCTGGGAATCTGATAAGTAGATACAGAATTAAGATCCTTTAAAGTTTTGCATAAAATGATTAGTTTTTGCAAGACATTACCTGATACCAATTAACTTTTTTCTAAGTAAATTCATTATTGAAAAAATAGCTTGCAGCATCTCATTTCTATTTTCCACTTAATATAGAATCAGATAAAAGAGTAAAAATAAGTATTTTATTTTTTCATCTTGGTTAAAATTGTCCTTAATCTTGAAAAAATATGAATTCCAAAGCTGCGACATGAACTTAATGTTAAAACATGTAAATGCCAAGGGAGGTGAATAACTTCATCAATTTACAGTCCACTAAAGTGGTTAAAGTGATTGAAATCAATCGAGGAATTCTATGCCCTGTTCTGTAAACTCTACAGCTCGGGGGAGTATGTTAAAACATGTAAATGCTACCTTAAGAATTGGCTATGACTGATTATGTTCATTCTTTATAGTTAATGCTTTAGAGCTAAAATCTTTCACTATATCCTGAGAGCTTTGAGCTCATTTAAAATTAATTGAAAAAAAAACATCAAACTTTTTTTACTTTAGTTCATTATTTAGTAAATAAATATGAATAATACACAAACGAAATTATTGAGTTAGTTTTCTAATAAAATAATTTGATATACAAAATTTAAAATATTATCTACTTAAAAGTAAGTGATTGTTATAATAATGGTTGGATTTTGAACATTCAACAAGAGGACCGATGCTATGTCCTGTTTTTCAGAAATATATGAATACCTAGGATATATTGAGAGAGATTTTGGGTACAAAGAATTTACAAAGTACATGTCTGACAGCTTCTGTAAATATTTTATCGGAATAAATTGATTAGGTTATGTCTTGCAAAAACTGTTGAAGGAAAATTATTTTACGCAAAATTTTGAAGGGTCATAGTTCTGGAACCGCTTGTAAGGTATTTTGCATTTTTTCTTACATCCACAAATACACAATTTTTTCTTAAAATATGAGATAGTGAGGTCCAAAATTTACTGTTTGTTTTTAAAAATAATGATTCCTGGTTTTATTCAATAGAGCTGAATTGATTGTTACAATTAAGTCAATATTGAAAAAAAAAAACAGTGGAATTTACATGCGACAACATTATATTTGATGTCACTGTTATTGAGACAACATTTGTCCATTTGAAATGTGCTGCAAAATTAACAAAGCAAACCAATAACTAATTGAAATAATTATTCTCAAAAGAATTGTGATAGTATAAATCGATATTATTTTAAAATTTTGATGAAAAAATTAAAATAAATAAAATTAACCAAACAACAAATTTGCACATATCGAGATTCTACAGGAGACTAAAAAAAATATATCGAAAATTGCAATACAAAAGAAAATGTATTTTTGCCAAAGCGGAATGTAATAATCAATGTGAATTGTTGAGTAAGTTGGAGTGCCTCTAAAATGTGGATATTATCAGATTCTCATTGCCCTGGTTATCTCAAAGAGATGTTCTAATTTTCTTCGGCCCATCGACTTACAACAATAGAGTTTTTTTGATTCCCATAAACGACTCTGATCTTTACTATTCACAGTGCTAGGTTGTAATTTTCACATTGTCCCTCATGGTGTCTTCTACTTTATATAACTTTATAAGAGCATTACTTCCTTGGATTTTCCCTTCCCTCCCCCCCTTTTTTTAAGGCACACAATACAAACATGTGTCTACAATACATCTATGTGCAATTTTCATCAAATCATTGTTTGGTTTCTTTGACAAACAATACAAGAAATAAAAGATAGATAGGTAATATGACAAATTCAGGAATTCATGAACACTCTTATATTAACAAGACAATTTCAATATTAATCTTTAATATCAACACACTGTGGTACAAACATTCAAACTATACTCTAGCGTTAATCAAATATCTATGCGATCAGTGGTCATGAATGTGAAATTATATCTATATTCTTCAGTAACCCTAAACTGGTTTCAATAAAACTCCTCACAAATGTATCATCTGCATGGAAGAACAAAAGTTCTATTTCCTAAAATTACTAAAATAAAACAATCATTGGTAAAACTTTTAAAAGGTAACAAAGAGATTGATGCTGTGTACAAATATAATATTGTTATCTAATAACTTGTGAACTGAGATTCAAATGAGATACCACAAATCCTACATCATATTTAACTGACATTCCATAAAACAAACACCTTACAATACAAGAGATCTATTAAAATCCAAAATTAAAAAAAAATAACAAAGGAATTCACATATTATAAGACAATGCATTATATGCTACACTTGATGATATAATAGAAATTTACAATATTTACAAATAATTTGAAAAGCATATCTTAGTTTGGGACTAGCTCGGTCTGTGTGAATTGTCTACACGTGTTATGTTATGTTATGTTATATTCTATGATTACACTTTATATAAGGGGTCAATTTGATATTTTATGCATAGTTTACAAATAAATATCACCACAATTTTTTTTGTAATACATTTTTTATATAACTTCATCTATCAAACACGCGTTAGTACATACGAGATATACAATATCGCAATCAACAACTAAATAACATAAATACTCGTAACATTCAACCACATATTCTACCACGCCATCACAGTCCGCTAAAAAAATAATTCTTTTATTCTAGCTTATCCAAATCACTGACATAGTTAACTAATAAATATAAAATGTATCTCAACATGTAAATTAAGTACCATCATGATATTATTGCGATATATTTTCAGAAACATCCTACTTAAGATATTTATAAAAGATAGAAGTGTGTGTTAAGGAAGATTGAGATATAGCAAAGGGAATGCTCAGTAGAGTATAGGTATAGAGTGTACACTAACTACACTATACAGTCATGTTAGAGGTAAATGGGTTGCCAAGAGTGCTATCCAAACCACAACTTGGCTAATATCCCCCATCAGCTGGGTGGGTGGAGTTCAACTAGAATCTGTGTATATAGACGGTGTAACTGTGTCTTAACCAGAGTGTACTGCAGGCTGTTCAGGCCCTCTGTATTAAAATGTAGCTTTCCCTTAGTTAGTAAGTTGTACCTGTGATATTAAAATCAAATATTATCAAGAGGTCATTATGTACATTAAGAATGTATAAATAATGAGAGGTAAGTGCACATACCTTTCTTGATTAGGTTTCTCCTTCTCATGATTTAGCATAGTGTAGCGAGCTATGCTCATTGGATAACGTGAAATGTGAAAATGATGATAGCTAACTCTAAAATAGTACAAAATATTAATGATTTATTCAAATTTACAAACAGTAGATAAGGGATTCAAATTATTGACTTGCTGTGAAGATGTAAGTATAAAAATGTATTAATTTACATAGTGAATAAAAATATATAAAATAAAAACACCGTTAATTTTCACTCGGACATACGTCCATCTTCAGTAGTAATCACTTATAAGTGTATTAAGGTTTATTACAAGCCCTGGTTCATCGTCAAATATATAAAAGAAATGAATTATTCAACACCACACCAAGTTTCTAGTCAAACAGAAAGTACAATAGTAATAAATACCTATTGGCCATGTCATCATCTTCCCCACCCCATCCCCAAAAAGTATTTGAAAATCCATTAACTTTTTGGAACTGTTGTGTAGTGAGAGCAGACACCCCACCAAATAGATTTTTATATGGTAATCTGTAATGAAGAAATTCACAAGTTACTAAACATTATTTATCTAAGAGAATTATTGATAGTTTCATAATAAAATAAAGGGACTTTATCTTTGTTCAACTTTGCAACACCAGATGTCATTGATATGGTTATCTCTACAGTATTGACAGACGTGCGGAAGCCGCATTAATATAATTATCTTTCTAAATCTCATGTTTTTTTGTAAACATGTATCATCTATATAAAATATGCACATGGTTCTTCGGGATTTTGGGAGTTTAAAATAAATAAACATATTCTATATACTTTGGAGCAACGCTCACTCATTAAACCAAAAATGGGTGACCTGGAAAAGATAAGAAAGTGACAGTGCTTTTATATGAAGAAATATATAATGGAGTAGGTAATAAATAATGTTTATTTTTTGACAAGTACAACTCATCAAGCAAACAGTTTTAAACACAGATGCAGAACGCATAATGGTGGCAAAAAAAATGTTGGGAGTTTATCTTCCATAAGATATGTAAAGTAATCCTTAAAGCTAAATGTGAGACTAAACAAAATATCGTAACTAAAAAAACAAAGTAGCTAAACAAATCCTGGAATAAACTATGCGCATATTTTGAGATAAGATGTTTACAGCAACACCTGCGAGATTATCAAATCCCAGATAGTAAAATCAAGTATAAGAAGAAACCTGATTCAAGAAAATAAAATTTATTTGATTTGTATGTATACTTTTATGTACTTGTTTGTAATTAATGTACAGTAAAAAATGAATAAATAAATAAATAAAACAGAAATATTCAAAATCCTATTCATCGTTGCTGAAGAGAATGCTTTAAAACATAGCAAAAATATGACTATAGATGGAGTTTCATCATTCCAAGAAGAAGGATTTAAAGTAGTTGAGAAGAAGTCGTTGGGAGGACAAAGTAAAGAAAATCACCCCACCCAGATATAATCCACCAGATCATAAAGGAAATCTTGATTAATAATATACAGAAAACTTTAGAGTAAACAAGAGATCCTTTCCAGAAACAAACAAGATAGTCAAGCTCAACCTGGTTGACGAGAAATCAAATAAGCTTTTATATCATCATCATCTCTGTCGGACCCTTAATCCTGAGGATCGTGACCATCATGCCTCGTTCTGTAAACTGTCTCCATGTTGAGCGATCCTCTGCCATGTGTAAGGCCTCGTGAAGTGAGCTCTGTGTGGCCTCCTTAATTTGGTTTTATATAATTCACCAAAATATATATAGGTTCATATGTCATACAAATGTCTAAAAAAACCTATGAAACTTTTATTAACCATAGACTCATTAAAGAAATAAGAAAAAAAGGAGATTTTAGCAATGGGCAATACTGTTTTAGACAGGGGAAGACGACTGTCAACATGGTTAGTCTATGCCAAAATAAGCAAAAAAAATATATGGACTGTCTCATACTAATAGATATAAAAAAAAGTTTCTCACAGCATATTGGCAGTTTATGTCAAAATATTAAAAAAGGGAATTAGCAAATAAATTACTGACAGAATTTTAGACTATCTAACAAACCGATATGTATTATTAAAAAAGAATATGATAATAGAAGATGTTCCACAGGATTAAATTATCTTAAGTCGACATTATGGAATGTGTTGTATATTATGGAAAGTTCCAGAAGAAGTTACACCAATTGTATAACAAAAAATAGTTTTTGTTGACATAACTGACATAATGAAATTAAAAACAGATCATTTCTTCCATTATATCGATTATTATTGAGGAGACATCTTTCGTCTTTAAGGAACATTGTGAATAATGAAAAATATCCTATTTTTTGGGCTAATTGCTCAACACTAAATTACTATATTAAAGTGAAGTGACTTACTTGAAATCAAAAGTATCTATTGCAGCTGAGAGGTGTCTCGGTTGCTGGGGACAGGTATATAAGTTCCTGTCGTCCAAAGGTATTAAATCAACATCATGGAATATGAAGCAATCCCATGGTCGCATCTTCAAGGCCTCCACAAACCCGACATTCATAAGAGAAGCTCTGTTAAACTGTGATTTACCTGCAATATTTACATCATAGGATTGGTCTTTATCTTCATTATGAATACCTCCATACTTTCTAGATCACTCAACCTTTTCTTTGACTTCAGAAACCAGTGAAGGTTATCTCTCGTGAAAGGAGTTATGTAGCAAAAATTTTCGCCGTCATAAATCAACCTACTTAGCAGTTATATTTAGCACACGCTTGATATATACAAAACATACTTTGCTAGATAAGAAAGAGCAGGACACTAAACTAACACCATTCAACCAGTACTTTTAGTCACATACATGAAACAAAATATATGTACCTACATAATTTTAATGTACTAATTCTACAATTCCTTACCACTCTAAATTAACTAATTACTTTTTAAGAATCATGAAAGATGCATTAGTTTTAGTAATACTGAAAGATTCTGAATCCAACATTCATCTTGAATATTCATTCCGATTGAATTGAAGATATGTTGTTAAAAAAATTGACAATAAAGTCCTGTCAAGTTAATACGTACCTTGCTGTTCTACTATGAAAATTTGATAATCTATTTGTTGTTTCATTAAAAATGGATGTAAATTATTTAGAAATATGGCTAAATGTGACTCTCGATCCCTGAAACATTGAAAATAAAGCACATCAAAACCCAATGAATTCAAATTATAATGAGAAAGAAATAAATAACAAATTAATATCGTAAAGAATTCCGTAAACAATCTTTGAAAATACATTAACATAAATCTATTAACAGAATGTATATAGGACCTGTACGGGATGACAATAGCAACTCTGTCGTGGGGTTTGCAGTCCCTAGGAGCATATCGACCTCCTTCCTCCACATCTAGATGACTCCTCTCTAAGTCTTTGAGAGATATTTCAGTCAAATTGACTGACAAGGGTCCCTCTGTAAAACACATACATTTTTTTAACTGAAGTTCAATTTGTGTTTTTGTCGATTCATACATTTTTAATTAAATATACAATATTGATTAATTATGATTACATACGCAATGTTTATGATATGAGGGATGGGTAAGTCAACATAAAATAGACATATAAAATATAGCCCCACCCAATTAAAACAATGACTACACACATCATCACACCCAAATTTACTAAACAATAAAATAATAAACTAATTGCCACAAAATTGTATTATTCTAAGGAAATCAATTCAAGTACAAGTAGGTATAATTTTTTCTTATCTAAACGGCTTATGTGGCAAAAGTGTTGGTAAATAACAATCCATCCATCCATCCATACCATCACGGCATTTCCTACAAGCAGTAGGATATAGATATCCAGCTGCATTTAGAAAACATGCAAATCACCCTCTTGTGGTGGCATACCTCATCTCTAAATTGAAGATGTTAAATGACTTGCAAGGATGTTATACAAATATCTACATTTTACAAGACAAAAGTGTTGGTAAATAACAATCCATCCATCCATACCATCACGGCATTTCCTACAAGCAGTAGGATATAGATATCCAGCAGACTAACTGCATCTAGAAAACATGCAAATCACCCTCTTGTGGTGGCATACCTCATCTCTAAATTGAAGATGTTAAATGACTTGCAAGGACGTTATACAAATATCTAGAAAATTTAATAGCTTTATTGTTGCAGGAACCCTGGACAATCGACAATAGGATATGTGGTTTAAGCTATGCAGGAAACGTAATAGCCTGCAATAGCAACTGTAGACCCAGAGCCTGTATTGTAATAAATAAGAATATAAAGTTTACAAATATTCCTGAATTCTGCACAAGAGATCTTGTTGCGAACATTGATGCGAGAGAGGATCCTCACGGATGTGCTAATGCATTTAACAACTATTTCGCTGGTGTGGGAGAAAGGTTAGCATGCAATATTAAGTATAATGAATCAATGGGTAATTCTGATCTTGTAAGTGGGAATACCCAAACAAGATGGAGCAACTTTAGAGAAGTGACGGAAGAGGAATTATGTAAAATTATAGAGAACATGAAGGGTGGTTCAGCTCCCGGACATGACGGAATTACAACCAAATTGCTAAAATCCATAAAACAATACATTACTAAACCGCTAAAGCAAATGGTTAACCTCTGTTTAAAACAAGGAAAGTTCCCCAAAACTTGCAAAAAATCGATAGTGACACCCATATTAAAATCAGGAAATAAGGAAGACATGTCAAACTACAGACCGATATCCCTCATATCAAACATTGGGAAAATATATGAAAAAGTAATAAAGGAACAGCTAACTGAATACCTTAAGAAGAACAACTTATTACATAGAAATCAGTATGGTTTCACACAGGGTTTGAGTACACAAGACGCTATAGCCAAGTTAACAACAATGGTGTCCAATTCTCTGGACAAAGGAAAAAAGTGCGCCGCGGTATTTATAGACCTGAGGAAAGCATTTGACAGTGTTGCACACAATAGATTAATAGAAAAATTGAAAAAATCTGGGATAGATGGAAAGGTCCTTGGATTAATGCAGAGTTATTTGGAAAAGAGGGAGCAGCGGGTTAGAATTAACAGTGCATACAGCAATAGCATAGAGATTAATTACGGAATTCCACAGGGAACCGTTCTAGGACCAATACTATTCATTACATATGTAAATGAAATTTTTATTCAAAATCTGCATGGCCAAATCATTTCTTATGCAGACGATACTGCACTGGTGGTTGAAGGCGTGTCCTGGAATGAAATGTCATTAAGAATGAATGAAGACATGAATATTCTTAAAAAATGGTTTGACTCAAACTGCTTAACCATGAATAGTGACAAGACATATATCACCCCTTTCAGTATACATAGGGAGGGTCTGCCACAATGTCTGGATGTCGTTGTCCACAATGGAGGCTGTTCTGCGTCTGACGTGGCCTGTTCACATACTTGTACTGCATTAAAAATTAAGGACAACATCAAGTATCTGGGAGTTGTGTTGGATAGCAATTTAAAATGGTCCGGCCAAATAGAATATGTGGTAAAAAGACTGAGAAAATTGATTCACTTATTATTGGAGTTAAGGAACTTTATGTCAAAAAAAGATTTGCTCTCGATCTATTATGGTCTTGTACAATCTGTGTTACAGTACTCGATAGTTGGTTGGGGCTCTACATACCCTACCAACTTATCACAAGTTAATGTGACGCAGAGGCTTCTTATTAAAATCATTCTCAGAAGACCAAGAGACTACCCTACTGTCGAGCTATATAATGAATTTAATGTTCCCAAATTTATTGACCTCTTCAGGAAGTTCTCGATTCTGCAGATTCTTAAAGAACCGGAAGACCACTGTTTAATAACAGAAAATAGAACCAGAAATAAATTCGTGATCCTTCAAAAAAAAGTGAGCACAAAATTCGCACAGCTCCAATACAAGTACCAAGCTGTAGACTTCTTCAACGAGTTGCCATATGATATCCGGTCTACAACGGACCCCAAAGAATTACGCATGAAAATAAAGAAGCACTTCAAACTCAAAACTTCTCCCTTATCGCTTAGTGGTACACAAGATTTAAATGATCAATTGATTTGTTAATGTTTGTTGATAATATTTATGTTTGATAGTTGTTTATTTTTATTAAAATATTTTTCTATTACAGACGTAATTATGTTTGCAGTACGTTAGGTTTATATTTTTTTTTTTCTTTTTACAATTTTTTTTACACATCTGTTGGTGATATTTTTATAAATTTTATTTGTAATGCTATACATCTACACTCCTTACACAAGCATTAAGTTGCTTAAAAGGAGTGGAGTAAAATTATTGTAAATGGTATATTATGTTAAGTTTTGTTTTAATTTGTAATTGTGAAAAATAGAATAAAATAAATAAAAAATAAAAAAAAAAAAAAAAAAAAATTTATAATGAAATACATAATAAAAAACTCATCATTTGCTCAGCTTACTTTGCTGGAGATGAGATATTACCATTTACAATCCTTGAGGAACTCATAGGATTTGCAAAAAGGAATAAAGCACCACTAATTATAAGTTGTGATGCAAATGCTCACCATACAATTTGGGGAAGCACTGACTGTAACCAAAGAGGTGAGAATTTATTAGATTTTATATTAACACATAATCTAAACATATTGAATAAAGGGAATAAACCCACATTCATTACCAGAGCTAGATCTGAAGTACTAGACTTAACGTTATGTACTGACAACATCAGTAGAGAAATGAAAATTGGCATGTACTGTCGGAGGAATCAGCCTCCGATCACAGACAAATAACATATTGCATAAAAAATATGGAAAAAACAACTGTAAAATACAGGAATAAAAGATCAACAAATTGGAGTAACTATAATCAGGACCTTCGGGAGGAGTTAACCCCAACCGGAGCAATCAGAGACCCAAAAAACATTGATCTTAATAACAATTTTCTCACAGAGAATCTAAAAAAATCTTTTGAAAGAAATTGTCCTGTTAAAACCAAAACAGAGAATAAAGATGTCCCTTGGTGGAACAACCATCTTTCCACAATAAGGACTAAAACTAGAAAGCTTTTCAATAAAGCTAAAGCACATGGTACCTGGGATGAATACAGAATGTCCCTGACTGAATACCATAAGGCAATCAGGAAAGCAAAAACAAATTCCTGGAGAACATTCTGTGGTACAATAAAAACTACTACAGAAACAGCTAGAATCAATAAAATCCTAGCAAAACAAAAAGAGCCAGAAATAGGGTTCTTAAAGAATCAAGATGATTGTTATACTGAAACAGAAAAAGAGACTCTTATCCTGCTCGCAAAAACCCACTTTCCAGGGTGCGAGATAGTAGAAGAAATTGAAAAAACATATTCTGAAATCAGTAAACCGGGTATAGAAGATTGGAGAATTGCATCGAAAATCTTCAGACCCAACGAAGTCAAATGGGCAATCAACTCATTTGAACCTTACAAAAGTAGTGGAGAAGATGAAATATACTATACTATACTATACCCTCACGCCGTGTCCCAGGTGGGGTAGGCAGAGAGAACAGAACGCCATGTCGCTCTATCCTTACATACTTCTTTCGCTTCCTCTACATTCATCCAGTTTCTCATACATGCACGCCGATTCCTCTTACTTAACACGCGACCGTCCTTGAGAATTTGATCCACGTGGTTAAGCCACGTGGTTCTCGGACGCCCGCGCTTCCTCACACCCTCTCTTTCAGATAAATACACCCTCTTCGTCAATCTTACACCATCCATTCGTTCCACATGACCAAACCATCTCAATTTATTTACACGCATTCTATCAACAACACTCCTCTTGCATCCACTCATTCTTCTAATATCCTCATTTCTTACTCTATCACGCAATGTTTTACCTACCATTCTTCTCAGTGATCGCATCTCCACTGCATTTATTCCACTCTCGTCCTTCTTCAGCCATGTCCAAGTCTCGCTTGCATACATCAGTGTCGGTACGAGGATGGCGTTGTGCACCAGCATTTTAGCCATGTTCGAGACATTGCTATTGCTAAAAATAGCTCGGAGTGCACCGTTCACTCTCGCACCAGCCACTTTTCTTTTTTCAATGTCCCTTTCGTACCTACCATCCCTTACAAACATACTTCCTAAATAAACATATTCGTCCACTTGCTCCAAACATTCATTTCCAACCTTTATTTCACACATTGTTCTTTCACTCTCTCTTTCAAATACCAGCACTTTCGTCTTTGTCACATTCATTTTCATCCCATTCATATAGCAACTTTCATATACAACTGACACAATCTTTTGTAAATCACTTTCACTCTCAGCCATTAATACCAAATCATCTGCATACATCAATGCATTCACACGGTTTCCATTCAGTTCAATGCCAACATCCATCTCTTTCAAAGGACGCATACAGTAGTCGAAAAAAAGGTTGAACAGCCATGGAGACATGACACAACCTGTCCAAGATGAAATATTCCCTGCTCTATTGCAGTACGGAATTGAAACAATAACTCCAACACTACTTAAAATATTCAGAGCAAGCCTAGCATGGGGTTATATACCACAAAGCTGGAAAACTGTCAAAGTAACATACATTCCAAAATCTAACAAGGAATGTTATGATACACCAAAAGCATACAGACCAATAAGTCTATCCTCGTTCATGCTTAAAACAATGGAAAAAGTAATCCATAGATATCTTGTAGATAACACCCTACAAAAATACCCTGTACACATAAAACAACATGCGTATCAAGAAGGCAAATCAACAGAGACTGCCCTCATAGAAATAGTGGATAACATACAGAAATCACTATCAAACGGTGAAATTGCTTTATGTGCCTTCCTAGACATAGAAGGGGCCTTTGATGGGGTCCCAACAGAAGTCTTAATAAATGGACTAAAGCAAAAACAGGTAGAACCCACCGTAATAAAATGGATCAATGACATGTTGTCAAACAGATACATTAAAATAAGCCTACAAAATGAAACATTAAAGGCTAAAACTGTCAAAGGATGCCCACAGGGAGGTGTTCTTTCACCTCTACTGTGGACACTAGTTGCAGACAGTTTAATATGCAAGCTCAATGACAATGGTTATAATGCACAAAGCTATGCTGATGACATAGTTATAATAATCAGAGGTAAAGAATATGACATTATCTCTGAATTAATGCAGAATGCGCTAAAGATGGTAGAACACTGGTGCATTACGAATGGGTTAACAGTTAATACTAGTAAAACAACTCTAATCCCATTTACAAGGAAAAAAAAGCTAGAAAAGCTTACCAAACCAATCTTTTTTGGAAATACTATAAACTTTTCCAAAGAGACAAAATATCTAGGTATCACACTAGATAATAAACTCACTTGGACTGAACATGTTAATAAAGTAACACAAAAAGCTACGAAGGCTTTATGGACCTGCCGAAGATTGGTAGGAAATAATTGGGGAATAAAACCCAAACTTATGCTCTGGTTATATACTGCGGTAGTAAGACCAATTGTATCACATGCATCAATAGTTTGGAATAACAAACTAGAACAAAAGGGATGTATTGAAAAGCTAAACAGACTACAAAGAATGGCCTGTTTATTAGTAACAGGAGCACTACATACAACTCCTACAGCTTCATTAGAAGCAATGCTCAATCTACCGCCGCTACACCTTTACTTAGAAAAGGTGGTAAAAGAGGGAATAATAAGATTGACAATTGGAGAAGCACATAAAATAAGCATGCTCTCTGAATCAAAACTAAATATAGAAATAGAAAAAGATGATATAATTAGTTTACCAAAAGATAAAATGAAAAATATCTACCACTTTGCCAAACCATACAAAGTAGAAATCCAATCCAGATCAGATATCAAAGAAAATTGGTATCAGGAACCTAATGGTGCCTTGATTTGGTATACAGATGGATCTAAAAAGATAAACGGCACGGGCTCAGGTGTATATGGTATATCACCAAAAGCAAAAATATGCAAACACCTGGGCCAAAATGCAACTATCTTTCAAGCAGAAATAACTGCGATAACAATATGCGCCTATGAAAATATAAATAGGAGATACAGAAATAAAAAAATATACATTTACTCAGACAGTCAAGCTGCACTTAAAGCACTAGACTCCTGTAAAGTAAACTCTGTTACAGTTCAAAACTGTATCAATGCATTGAACAAATTATCAATAGAAAATAACAATAAAATTGTATTAAGATGGGTGCCAGGACACTCTAACTATGAGGGTAATGAAGAGGCGGATAAAATGGCCAACAAGGGGGCTGACATGCTGACCTATGGACCAGAACCTCACTGCCCCATTACAAATAGCACTTTAAAAATGGCACTCTATGGGAGAATGCAAGAAAAAGCTATTAATAACTGGTTAACAATACCAGGACAGAAACATGCGAAAACCCTGATTAAAGGTTTCTCATCAAAGAAAAGTAGAGACTTTCTCGAACTTAATAAAGAGAACCTAAGAATTCTCACCAGAGTACTAACGGGACACTGTAGACTCAATAAACACTTATGTATAATGAAACTAACAGACATGTATCTGTGCAGATTCTGCATGAACGAACATGAAACTCCTTTGCATCTACTCACAGAATGTGAACCTATTATGCAAACAAGAGCCAAAATAATTGGCTCACACTTTCCTGATCAAGAACAGATCAAAGGAACTAACCCACACAAAATTTTGAATTTCTTTCAGGTTTTAGGTCTGTGGGAAGACATCTAAGGACTAAATCCCACAATGGACTACATCTGGAAGTCGAGGTGGGCAAGGTCTTTGGATGGAGGAAAAAAAAAAAAAAAATCTACATTTTACAAGACAAAAGTGTTGGTAAATAATAATCCATCCATCCATACCATCACGGCATTTCCTACAAGCAGTAGGATATAGATATCCAGCAGACTAACTGCATCTAGAAAACATGCAAATCACCTTCTTGTGGTGGCATACCTCATCTCTAAATTGAAGATGTTAAATGACTTGCAAGGATGTTATACAAATATCTACATTTTACAAGACAAAAGTGTTGGTAAATAACAATCCATCCATCCATCCATACCATCACGGCATTTCCTACAAGCAGTAGGATATAGATATCCAGCAGACTAACTGCATCTAGAAAACATGCAAATCACCTTTTTGTGGTGGCATACCTCATCTCTAAATTGAAGATGTTAAATGACTTGCAAGGATGTTATACAAATATCTACATTTTACAAGACAAATTACATTCATTACAATGAAAATAACATATTAACCTGATATGGGGGGTTGAGAGATGGTGAAAGAATGGTTTTGGTTGAGGATAAAATAAATAAAATATTAACCAATAATGCCAGCGGCTGAGACTCTACTGGGCTACCCACAGCACTCCAGGAGTTAAAACAATAAAATGGTCTCGATTAAATTATACAGTGAGGCTATATAAATTAAGAGACGACAAGTTATCTGTAATTAATGGACAAATGTGTAAAAGACAAATTTCAATTTTAAATAAACATTTAATTAAAAATAAAAAAATCTTACCCCTATTACAAACACTCAAAACAAGGCTAGACAATACTACGACTTACTCACTACCCCGTATTGTCTGTGCACACGTAATTATCCCCATTAAAAATAATTAACACACTTGATAACTAGTTCAATTAAGAAACGAAGCACTTTCAAAATAAATTAATTTTCACTTTACGCTGACGAGCAAACGGATCCCACGTTGAGGGGGCCTCAAGCATGAAAATGCTTAAAGGCAAAACAAGTTGAAGAAGGCGCCCCTGGGCGCAGTGCTGGGAGGGCGAAGTCCCACGTCCGAGGCTCCTGGAGGCAATTACCAGCCTACACAGGTGCAGAGTTGGCTCGTCATGACTTCAGGAGGAGAATATCTCGACTCAACTGAAGTCCAGTGGCCAGAGACAGACTTGTCTCTCTGAAGGTCAGATGATGAGTGATGGCAGGAGCGATCCTTCTACCAAGGACAACTGACTGCTCACTACGACTCGCTGATGATAACTGATCACCACGGATGGCTGATGGAGACTAACTTCTGTTCAAGGACATCTCTCTACTACCCTTGAGTGGGGTAGGGGGTTGGTCATGTACTCCTACTATGATGTGATTCATCAACGTGCAGCGCCGTGATTGGCTAATGAAAATACAAGTACACGCCTTCCCGCAGGTACCATTGTATTACGAGTCCACCTGGGCTCTTGTCTGGATTCCAGGAATTATGTAGTAAATAATAAAATAAATATTTACAAATAAATATTATGTTATGAAGCGTCCAACGCACTGATTTTAATTATTAATTAATTCACATATAAATTAATTTACGAGTAAGTGTCTCTTTCACTGATATCATATTTCTTGTGTCCTTTATCACCATTTATAATTATAGCGTCTTTTTCCCACAACACAAAATAACACACCTTATTCTATTACATATGTCACAATACAACCCTTTAGGTAGATAATTAAATATTCAAAATACGTACATATGTTACGATAAAATTAAAATTCATACCTTAAGAGTCGTTTACATAATTCAAAACATATCATAGGTATCGACACTCAATAGATCGAAGCGTAGGTATAAAAAATTCAACCAAGCCGATACTATGAAATAATAACAATCCAAACGCATTCTAGAATATTCATTAAATAATTTGATACATAATGAATGCGCCTTAAGTTGATACGTAATGAATGCGCCTTAATCTTTTGTCGATATTATTCTCTTTATTACCCCTGTTGCTATGCAGGTACAAATATAAATAAACAATGATAATATTATTTTGAATGCAGGTACGAAGATTAGCAAACAATATCTAATAATAATATTAGGTACCTTTTAAGTGCAGACAATATTTTTAATGTTTGGATTTTCAGAGTTCTTATGAACTGCATTGTTGTATATTGAAATCCCGTACAACTTTCTAAATAACAATTATAATTTTAATGGTAACTTTTCGGCACAATACCTACTATACCGGGCACATCAAATCGCCACCTATTCCTTGTCGAAAAGTTATCCATTCTTTAAAATACATATCCTACAATAAATTTTCAAATACAAAACAAATGAATGAGACTGTCAATGAAATTCAAGACAATTAGCAAGTAGGTAGGTGCACACACATTTCAATAAAATAATTATCATATAAACGCGTTTCTTCTTTTACATTTTTCCTTAAAACCAGCTCAATTCAAATTACAAATATACATCGTCAAACATATCCCTCGTATGTGAGCAAAACAAACAAAGGTAGATGTGGCTCATCATGTCAAACAAATATTATACTCCTCATACCTCTCATCAAGCATGCTTGTGACAGCAGACTGGGGACTGGTTCTCTCAGTTGCACATACATCTCTCTTCACAAACCTCGGACCTCACTGTCCCTCACAACACAATACAAATGGACCTCCCTGTCCACACGACGAAATACATTGGGAAACTAAGCAGGACGGAACACTCATCGCCTCTGTGGTTATCCCATACTTAAATAAAACATATCCTTCATACACGTAGAATTATTATTTTTCCCGTTCACGCAGAATTTCTCCTCTAAACACGCAGAGTAAATATCCTTCCTCTCACAAATACTCCCAGTGCCAACTGAGAATCCCTCACACATCTCTGTCACACAAAGCCACTCTCACCTCTGTCACAACTTCAATATTCAGAATAAACAACATTATATTTTCATACTTCACACATCCAACATCTACATAATTTCTTCTTCACATCTTACACTCGCTGGTTACACCAAACAAATTCTATTTTCCATATTCAAAATTTATCATATATCATTTCACACATATTGCGAAGTAAAATAATGCACACGTAGGCATTTAACAAAAGTTGCACCTACCTACCTACGTAATTAGAAACATTTTATACAAACTATACCTATACATTTCCTAACTTTAATTCTGGGCGCCAGAGATATTTTTACGGAAAATATTCAAACCATTAAAATATTTAAAGAGTATACATTTTTCCAATAACAAGCCTAAGTCAATCCTAATCCAATTAATACACATATGTGACTATCTGGCTTGATTGAATTTTCTCCTCGACTTCAAGCATCGAGAATCCATATCGATGAACAAATTATAAAAATAATCATCGATAGCATAACATTCATAGTTGATTCGATTGATGGACGCATATTTTATCTTTTCGAACAATATCAACGCTGTTCTACGGCGACGCGATATTTTTCTATTCACGAATCTAAACAAAATCATAGCTGTACATACTAGCAAACGTATGCAGCTCTCGACGATGCAACCGGCGATAATCAGCATTGCCAAAACTGATTTTAAAACCCACGCGAAAGACTTTACCCATTCGTGAATAGAGGGAGGTGTGAGTACCTCCCGTTCGGTGTCCTCATCTATCTCTTCCTCCGAGAGGGTAACCCCATCCTCTACGGGTACAATTTCCTCCCTAGCGTCCTGGCTAGGTACATACCGAGCCTCATCGCGAACAGATGCTATGTCTGGAAGATTATCTAACACAACCTGATAACTCTCTGTGATCACCTCAGGTTCAGATTGTCCCTCCGGAGTGTATTCTGGAAAGTCCAGGCGCCATACCAACTCTTGCAAATGTTCCAGATTAACTAACTCCCGACCATTAATCCTCGTCCTATACCAGGATGTCATTTGCTTCCATACGCTCATTGCTGGACCCTTACCGGCAAGTCCTTCATCTTTAAATAATACATGACCATACCCTTTTAAACGATTGTTTATCCTGACTTTCCAGTCAACAAAATCACTCCCCAGTTCATCCCGACCTTGACACACTGTCAACAGGTCATTATAGATCGCATTTATCTGCCCTTCCACACCAAACCTTCGCAAAATTATTTCTTTGAATACACCCCATCGACAATACCGAAACCCCAGAGACTTCCAGTACCGCTTTGCGTCGCCGCGCAAGCAATACACAGCCTCCCTTGGCAATTCATCTTCCCACTCAAGCTTCCAGCGTTCCTCGCATTCTTTGAGGAACCGTTCGGGGCCTTCATCAGTCCAGCCTCCGAACGAAAGCGAAAATTCGCGCACATAGCATCTGATATCCGACACCTTATCCATCGATCGAATCATACCGTAATACACAATAAACACATGTCAATAAAACAAAGCCAAAACAATACACATTCGCCATTACAAATAACTTGTCAGTTCATTATATGAAATAAAATAATATCCCCTCCTCCAATATCACAAATAATACAGTTAAAAAATTAAAAGAAGATCTCAGGGATGGATTCGTTGTAGCGATTACACACAGATGTGTATTTTTTCGCTACGAGCCACACGTTCAGGGGGCCAATATGATATGGGGGGGTGAGAAAGATGAAAATATGGTTTTGGTTGAGGATAAAATAAATAAAATATTAACCAATAATGCCAGCGGCTGAGACTCTACTGGGCTACCCACAGCACTCCAGGAGTTAAAACAATAAAATGGTCTCGATTAAATTATACAGTGAGGCTATATAAATTAAGAGACGACAAGTTATCTGTAATTAATGGACAAATGTGTAAAAGACAAATTTCAATTTTAAATAAACATTTAATTAAAAATAAAAAAATCTTACCCCTATTACAAACACTCAAAACAAGGCTAGACAATACTACGACTTACTCACTACCCCGTATTGTCTGTGCACACGTAATTATCCCCATTAAAAATAATTAACACACTTGATAACTAGTTCAATTAAGAAACGAAGCACTTTCAAAATAAATTAATTTTCACTTTACGCTGACGAGCAAACGGATCCCACGTTGAGGGGGCCTCAAGCATGAAAATGCTTAAAGGCAAAACAAGTTGAAGAAGGCGCCCCTGGGCGCAGTGCTGGGAGGGCGAAGTCCCACGTCCGAGGCTCCTGGAGGCAATTACCAGCCTACACAGGTGCAGAGTTGGCTCGTCATGACTTCAGGAGGAGAATATCTCGACTCAACTGAAGTCCAGTGGCCAGAGACAGACTTGTCTCTCTGAAGGTCAGATGATGAGTGATGGCAGGAGCGATCCTTCTACCAAGGACAACTGACTGCTCACTACGACTCGCTGATGATAACTGATCACCACGGATGGCTGATGGAGACTAACTTCTGTTCAAGGACATCTCTCTACTACCCTTGAGTGGGGTAGGGGGTTGGTCATGTACTCCTACTATGATGTGATTCATCAACGTGCAGCGCCGTGATTGGCTAATGAAAATACAAGTACACGCCTTCCCGCAGGTACCATTGTATTACGAGTCCACCTGGGCTCTTGTCTGGATTCCAGGAATTATGTAGTAAATAATAAAATAAATATTTACAAATAAATATTATGTTATGAAGCGTCCAACGCACTGATTTTAATTATTAATTAATTCACATATAAATTAATTTACGAGTAAGTGTCTCTTTCACTGATATCATATTTCTTGTGTCCTTTATCACCATTTATAATTATAGCGTCTTTTTCCCACAACACAAAATAACACACCTTATTCTATTACATATGTCACAATACAACCCTTTAGGTAGATAATTAAATATTCAAAATACGTACATATGTTACGATAAAATTAAAATTCATACCTTAAGAGTCGTTTACATAATTCAAAACATATCATAGGTATCGACACTCAATAGATCGAAGCGTAGGTATAAAAAATTCAACCAAGCCGATACTATGAAATAATAACAATCCAAACGCATTCTAGAATATTCATTAAATAATTTGATACATAATGAATGCGCCTTAAGTTGATACGTAATGAATGCGCCTTAATCTTTTGTCGATATTATTCTCTTTATTACCCCTGTTGCTATGCAGGTACAAATATAAATAAACAATGATAATATTATTTTGAATGCAGGTACGAAGATTAGCAAACAATATCTAATAATAATATTAGGTACCTTTTAAGTGCAGACAATATTTTTAATGTTTGGATTTTCAGAGTTCTTATGAACTGCATTGTTGTATATTGAAATCCCGTACAACTTTCTAAATAACAATTATAATTTTAATGGTAACTTTTCGGCACAATACCTACTATACCGGGCACATCAAACCTTACTGAGAACCTGACAACTTGGACAACCAAGGAGGTAGAGAAGAAATACGAATGAGACTGAATACTGATAAGGTAAAGTAAAAGTCATTTCATATCAATTCACAAAGTCTAGGTAGCCCATCATTTGCAATTTCAAAGTTGCTAAAACGCTGTCTAAAACAGACTGTGTCGGAAAGCTTTGAACCCCGATAACTTAGAAAGTATTTGACCTAGACAAAAGAATTTGGCATGATTTCATAACTTGGTCAAAGCAACTTATAAATAAAAATCGGATGTGATGGGTTACTTTTCACATTTTTCCTTAGTGATTTGAAATTACAGTATGTAACCAATTAACCGTAGAGTAAGTAATTTAGAAGTCTCTAGAGGATCACAATATGTTAGTTACTATTGTCAGAATTGAGAGATTGATCATATAAAAGTAGAGTCTGAAAACTTCTACTTACCAAGATCTGGGGGAATAGGTGGACATGGTACATCACAACCAGACTCTGGAACATCTCCAACCGACGTCCGAATGACTTCGGTACTATAAGTAAAATTTCTAAGCTCACTGCTCGCAGTAATATCACTAAAATTTGTTAATGTCCTAGTATTATAGGTACTGATATTGAATGTTTTATTTATAGCAACTTCCTCTTCCTTCAACACTAATGACCGTTGTGTAGCATTGTGCACATTAACGTGTGATGATATGACTCCATCTCCCTTGGCATCACTTGGAGTAGATTCTTTCCCATGCTTGGGATGTATTGTGATGTTGTTTACTGCTACTATTGGTGCTGGTTCTTTGTCTCCAGAGATGTGATCATCAAAGCAGTGGCGACTATGTGTTCTCTTCGGCCATTCAAGTAGCTGATCATTTCTGAAAGGGTACAGCAAACATAGTGGTTTGAAACAGGAATTTGTGGGATCAGTGAACATGCCATGGGTAAAATACACTTAAATCACCCTGAGCCGATTTTTAAGCATCCGAACATCTTTCCTGTTTCCTACTAAAATGAGTTTGCACAGACTGTTTGTTGGCCAGATGAGGTGTCTGTTGAGCAATATTGTTAATATCCTCACTCTCCCAGGTGTAAAAATGCAGTGAAATGCGAAAACTAGGTTTAACAAGAATGCATTAGTTACAATTTTTACGTATTAACAAAGCATTTTATGACAATTTTCTGAAAGACTAGAACAGAATAGACAGATATTCAGAAATATCACCACCAATGTCAATATCACAGTTTCTCCTTTCCTTAATTAAAACTTTCTTTGAATTTGGTGATAATGCTCAAGAATAAATTACTGACATAAATAGCAAGTTAGAAGAGAGGCAACTAAGATGGTATGGGCACAGAAGGCAGAGGCCACTGGAACACATCGTTAACAAAGTCAAGTTAGTTCGTTAGCTTGAGTATTAATAAATCAATAGTGAAAAGTAAACAGTGTTTTATTTATATCAAATATGTTTAAAGTCAAGTTGATTAATCTTCCTCAAAATCCATCAAGAGGGAGACCAAAGAATACTTGGATGACACAATGCAATGAAATCCTGCTGAGAAATGGCCTGGATGAAGATGAAGTAGAGAATAGAAGAAGTTATAATGTCTATCATTGAAAAACATGTTCCTAATAAAATGCTGTCTACCGCAACCCATAAATACCCACATTGGTACTCGCCTGCGCTTATTCAAATTATAAAAGAAAAAACGAAATATCACAATCTTTGGAAAAAAAATCAAAACGATGCAGATTATTACACATTTTCCTTATTGAGAACACGACAAAAACGTATTCAATCAGAATGTTTTAGTTCTTTCATAAAAAAATCAGAACACCTGATTAAATCAGATCCAAAACAGTTTTGGAAGTATATAAAAATGAAAAGAAAATCTACATCATTACCAGGGGAAATGCACCTAGACGATCGTGTAGCTACTGATGGACGAAGTATCGCTGAATTATTTTCAGAATACTTCAAATCAGTCTACATTGCAGACAGCGTTAATGGGACTGACCAAGAAAATGTATATACTAACCATATTGACTGCATCTCAAGTATAGAATTAGATGAGAACCTTGTGGAAAAGTACCTAAAAAAACTTGACACAAAAAAGGGACCTGGTAGTGATCTCATACCGCCTATTTTTGCCGTAAACTGTGCCAGTCAACAAGCATATCCTCTGTATAAAATATTCTCACGTTCCATATCAGAAGGTATTTTTCCATGTACATGGAAATTAGCTAACTTAATTCCAATTTACAAACAGGGAGGTAAAAATCTTATCCGCAATTATAGACCCATATCGATTCTTCCAATATTCAGCAAAATGTTCGAACTAATTATTTATGATCAAATTTATCCAATTATCTCCAAACATATCCCCGAAACTCAGCACGGCTTTATGAGAAAGCGATCAGTTACCTCTAACCTATCAGAATTTACTAATTATATTAATACAAAAATGGATAGACATTGAAGGACCCACCGACCACCCGGATAGCGCAAAAGTCTGAGGACTTCCATTTATCCGAAATTCTACACTTACAAATCTTGTCCACAACGGAGGCGCCATAGTGGGCAGCCTGAAGGGCTGGATGGATAATAGATAACAAAAATGGATAATAGAATTCAGGTGGATGCGATTTATACCGACTACTTAAAGGCCTTTGACCGAGTTATACACAGAATACTACTGAGGAAAATACGCCACCTCGGTATACACGGTGATTTATACCGTTGGTTCGCATTGTATGTAGAAAACCGTCAACAGGCAGTTGTGGTGGGAGGATATAGGTCGCAATACATTAATGTTACATCAGGAGTTCCACAAGGTTCTCATCTCGGCCCTTTATTATTTAATATGTATATATATGACATAGGTGAATGCTTCCATGACTCGAAATACCTACTCTACGGTGACGACATGAAAATTTTCAACGAAATAATCAACGAACGAGACTGCCTAAAGCTTCAATCAGACCTTGACAGACTAAACACATACTGCTTACAGAATAAATTAGATATCAATATTACCAAATGCTTAAATATTTTTTTCACTCGAAACAAAGTACCCATAATATATGATTACAAAATACAAAACGAGACGATCAAACAAACTGACAAAATCCGCGACCTGGGAGTCATTTTAGATCATAAAATGGTACTAGATCACCATATAAACACAATTATCAATAAAGCTAACAAGATGTTAGGGTTTACAATGCGAACCTGTAAACCATTTGAAAACTCATCTTCAGTTAAAATTGTATACTACGCGTACGTAAGGAGCGTTCTAGAATTTGCATCTTCTATTTGGTCTCCTCATTACTTAACATATATTTCGAGACTTGAACGAGTTCAAAATCGGTTTCTTAAACATCTGAACTACAGGGCCCGTGTTCATTTTGATGACTATACTGACTCCGCAGCCTACCATAATATGCTTACACTAAAGACAAGACGAACTTTAACAGACATGAGACTATTATATGACATAGTACACAACAACATCGACTCTCAGTACATGACTTCCACAATCAAACTTCGAACACCACAAAGACAAACAAGAACACACACGTTATTCCATGTTAACACATTTCAAACAAACTATGGCAGGAACACTATTTTTAACAGAATTTACGAAACTTACAACACATCCTTCAACGACATAGACATATTTCAAGTAAGTAAAAACACTTTTATAAAATCAGTCAATGCAATATTGAGTACGCAACTTAGTACACAGCTTTAGAATAAAATATAATATATCTTATATAAAAATTAACATAAATAATTATTGTATGCATAGTACATCATCATAAATTAATTTACTTTTACTCAAGTTACTCAGATCTTCGAACAAAATCATTCCTTTCGCTTTTCCTTTCCCCTCAAAACTGTTTTATATAATTTGTTTTTTAACTAACATTTTGTATTATATAACTTAATTTGTAATTTTAATTTTGCACTATTATTGTTTCGTTTATTATGTTATATAAGCTGTAACTTTAAGTTTGAAATAAATAAATAAAAAAAAAAAAAGGATATATAACCCTAGAACGAGAAGAGCCAACCCCAAAAACCTTCAGCGGCAATTAGTTGGGGTAGTGCCAAGAAGAAGAAGCTCAAGAGTGTTCTTTCAAATACATGATAGTGAAGTTGAAGAATTTCAATTTTCAGTATACCTATACCTGCTTGCCTCATAGATATATTAATAAAAAGACTTATTTTTTTGTTTCAGGCTGATGCAGTCTCAGAAATTGAATTATTAAAGAAATAAGTTGTAAGTAAATAGATAATGATATAAACATACCGATGATTGGAATTATTGGAGGAATAGAATGTAATGTTACGCCCTCCGTCCATGAGAAGGCCCGAGATATATTCCAAAAAGACTACAGCACCCAGTACAGCCAGAAACACCTTCAGGAGGCGTGCCCTCGTGCACATGGAGGCATTTTTCTCAGGTGCGGGCGACATCCTATCTCCTCACAATGTCATCCCTGAGTGATTTCATCAGGGTCGGACCTAAAATGACAAAAGAAATGCCTTCATATTATGATAATAAGGAACATTAATCATAAATAATTCTATTTTATTACTTAACCGTGGCTATAACATAACATCATTAATTAGTATTTCACTATTGATTGCTTTTCTACAAGTAACAATTTGTGAGCAATAAAATTCTTTATTACTTTTTCTTATTGTGTATAATTTATATATTTAATAATATGTTGGAAATATTTTTTTTTTTTTTCAGTTTACTCATTATCAACTACCTAATTGCTATTGAAAAGAAAACAATTGCCATGACACAAATAATTCCATTAAATTGGTAATTACATTCAAATTATAAATGATAATTTAGTAACCTACTGAAATTAGTATCTAAATATATTTTAAAGAGAATATTAATATTTGCCTCATTAAGTAGATACTCACATGAGAAATGAAAATCCTATTTTAAAAATAATAAATAGACAAAGTAACTTTTACAATAATTTCATTCAATTTAATTTAGAATGTTTTGTAGCCTTATGTGCCAGGCGATCTAAGGAAGATTACTGCAAGAGATTGAGTGCAGCAAGCCCAAGACAGAAAAAAATTATATAGGAGTGGCCTATGTCCAAAGATGGCTCTAAATTGGCCGAAGAATTTGATATTGTTTCGGAGTTTGGTTCACCTGATGAGCCATTATGCTAGAGTAAAATGAACTGCCTCAGAACAGACTCAAGCCTAGTGAGGTAGTAAATTCCATTTTCTATAATTGTCAAAAGAATACGTGTTTTAAGATATGATGTTTAGTTAGAAGTAAAAATTTTGTAGTAGTAAATTGTTTTAAATTTATGGAAAAAAAAAATTAAAAAAAATGTCTCTAAAGCTGTCTACTTGTAACACTGCACTGGAAGAGATTCAGGAAGCAAAAAAGTCTCTAGGTACAAGACTGCGATTAATGAATTCCTACTCCCAACATGATCTAGGAAGCAATGTATTGTTACACTCACCATTTCACACTAAACAATTCGGCTGCAGTGTTGTAAGTACATGGCTCTGTATGTAAAATTATTGATAAATGTGGGTGGATCCATATTAAATTTCATCAGTAAATGTACTAAATGTTGGAATATCCCTCAGACACAATGAAGTGTATATTTTACCTAACCTAACCCAATCTGTGTGACACAAGCTTAATGTTTACTGTGAGAGTGTTTGTAGAGAAAAGAATATCGTAAAAGGACAAAAAGAAAAAGACTTGTAAGTTTATCAAAAGTAGCCTACCTGTTATGCACAATGCACTTGTTGCTATTATTATGCGATGGATGTAAAAAAGCAATAAACTCTACTATCACAGTTCCAACTCATCAAAAACAATAAATATTCCACATAAAAGAAGGTATTCATACCTAAATATAATTGATAAGAAACAATAATACATAATATTAAGTTTGTCAGTAGCATGTAGAGCCGGCAAACTCCCCTTTCACGACTCAAACTTTTAGCTTACTGTGAAAGGTGTATAAGTTTTATTTGGGTTTATACTATAAAATTTACAATATGACTGTTTGTATCCCTGTTGAAGATGTAAATAAATAAATAAAGCCTGATACATTTTTTTGTATAAATAAATTGACTGTAAAAGTAAAACTTTTACTTTCATTGATAAATACACAATGAGCAAATTATTTAGTATATGACAGGTTGTAACTATACAAATACAATAGATTATAATATGTAACATCCTCCTTGGCAAGTGTTAATAAATAAACAAATCCTTGTCTAACAACATACATAATATCACATATATATGTAATAAATAATAACACCATGTTGTATAAGATGAGAATCAATCCTATGTCATGTGATTGTGTGTACCTACACTTAATAAAAAATATAAACATCAAACAATTGCTTGCTATAGAGGAATCATTTCGTTAGCAATGAAATAACTCAGCACAACATAATCTATTATAGACAATCTTTACTTTATGTGTAGGTGGGGTGAGGGGAGTGGAAATAGAATATAATCTGCATTTGAAAAATATTGGAAGAAAGTAAGATACAATGAATACTTTAGAAACTGGTCAGTCTTTATTTGGTTATATATTACATGTAATAATTGATAGTAGTTTATAAAATATGCATATTTATACACTAACTACAAATCATCGTGACTCTTGGTAGCTTAATTGGACAAAATACATCTCGTAAAAAGGACGGTTTGCAGGTTCAAGCACTATCAAGTAAGGTGAAGTTGCCTTTTCTAAGTTTAATAATTTTAATGGTTAATTGTAAGAATAACATTTATTATCAGTTTTATTATAATTACTAGCGTATGTAACCCGGCATCGCTCGGGTTTAATTAAACAGAAAACCGTGCAAATACATGGGTTAAAACGACAAAATCTTATTGAAAAAAATGGAGTAAGCATTTACATGGATAAAAGAAGCAAAAAGCTCTTCCCAATGAGAAAACTTGATTTTTGACTACTTACATGCCCATATATAAGAAACAAAAAATAGGTAGGTACCTACATCAAAAAAACATTGCAAATCTCTTCTCAATGAAAAATCTACAAGTTTGATACCTCACATGCCCATATTTAGGTAAAAAAAAATAGGTAGGTACTTATATCGAAAAAAGTGCTAAAAACTCTTCCCAATGAAAAATCTTGAAGTTAGATACCTCACATGCCCACATTTATGCAAAAAAATAATAAGTAGGTACCTACATGGAAAAAAGTGCTAAAAACCTCGTCCCGATGAAAAAGCTTGAAGTTAAGAAACCCCACATATCGGTAGGTACCTACGTGCAAAAACTACTAAAAACCTCATCTTAATGTAAAAACTTAAAGATTGTCATCCCAAATTTCTATAAAAAAGGATGAATATGTGAAAAAAATTGTAGGCACATAAATGTTAACACTAGAGCACACGCGCTCCAAATAGAACTTAAGCACACGCACCGCGAGGGAAACCTTCGCATGCAATTAAATGCTTATAACTCTGTTATTATATAAGATGAAACTATCAAAATTGCATCATTATGTACCTTGGAATATAAACAACAAATCTGCATTGTTTTTTTGAAAATTTCTTTATTTAATACGGAAATAGAAAAATATCACATCACCTATATTTTGGAATAAAAAGTTTACCATGGTAACACGCGTCGCGAGGTAATCCCCACTTTTATTGCCATGTGCGTAAGGACCGCATTCAGGTAAAAAGATACATTGTGTAGTTTAGGGTTCCTATTGAATTTCGGCGCCATTCAAACACAATTGTTTTTTTGTCATCTCGTTTCGGATTAACTTTTGCAATATATATTTATTATTATTATTTTATTTTAATGTTTGTACCCAACAGAGAATTATATTTCACTACATATTCACTTATTGATAATAGCTGTTATTACCAATCCTACCACTACTACTACTACACCATCACGGCACATCCCACAAGTTAAGTAGCCAGCAGAATAGCTGCATGTGATAAACATGCAGGCCGTCTTGTCTGTGCCAATAAAAATTAAGACATTCAAGATGGGTGGCAAACCTCATCGCTATATTATTCTGTACTATATAAAGTATATCGCTTTATTATGTTACTAGCTTTAATTACCCGGCATCGCTCAGGGTTATATACAGACATGAAAAAAAGAAACCGTGCATATGCATGAGATAAAACATCATAAACTAAATGAAATAAAAATAAAAAGGTACCTACATAGAAAAAAGTGCTAAAAACCTCTTTGCAATGAAAAATCTTGAAGTTAGATACTCCACATGCCCATATTTAAATTTAAAAAAAAAATATAGATTCCTACATCGAAAAAAGTACTGAAAACCTCTTCCCAATAAAAAATTGTGAAGTTAGACACCCCGTTGAACGAATGAACGAAGTAAGAATGACAAAGAGGATATACTTGTCTGAAAGAAAAGGTGTGAGGAAGCGCGGACGTCCGAGAACCACGTGGCTTGATCACGTGGATCAAATTCTCAAGGACGGCCGCGTGTTGAGTAAGAGGAATCGACGTGCGTGTATGAGAAACTGTATGAATGTGGAGGAAGCGAAGGAAGTGTGTAAAGATAGATCTGTGTGGCGTTCCGTTCTCTCTGCCTACCCCACTTGGGATACGGCGTGAGGGTATAGTATAGTATATAGTATAGTATAGACACCCCATATTTAACCAAAAAATAGGAAGGTACCTATATGGGAAAAAGTGTTCAAAATCGCATCTTGTTGTAAAAACTGGAAGTTTGGCACACGACACGTCCACATTTAACTAAAAATAAGACTACCTACGTCAAAAATGTTTTACCCCCCCCCCCATGTTAAAACATGAAGTTTTACAAACCAAATCCCCAAAAAGGTACCGAAACCCTAATCAGGTACCGAAATTTTATTTTCACTTGCTTAAAAGTTTGGATGCTTATCGTAGAATTTTATGCTGTTAAATCATTGTTTCAACCATCTCAAAGAACATATTCTACAAATAACGAGGTGATTACTTTGAAGGAAAGATGACATAACCGCCATTTTTGTTTTCGTAGAATTGATTCACGTAATACTTTTAGCTAAATACGGTAGAATCTACCATCTACCAATGCCATCTGATGGCATTATCAGATTATATGCATATTTTCTCAACTTCAAAAATGTATAATATTTTGTTTTAAAATGTATTCAAAATGTAGTAGGTAGATGTATTAATAAACCACAAAAAATTACTTAAAAGGGAATTTTAAACTGATAAACAACAAAAGTAAAATCCTAATGTAATTTTTCGAGCTATGATTGTTGTTTTCACGCAAAGCATTTTGTAATATGTGTAAAAATATATTTAACAAAGAGTTCAATATTTTTTCTTTACTTGGAAGCATATTTTTACAATTATATAAATTTATTATTATATTTTAACATCTTTTGATTTGCAAATAATAAATATTTATCACGAAATATACGCTAGAGTGGGATCAAAATTGGCGCGAAACAAAGATCAAGCTAAAACCATAGACAAAACATGCGATTTCAGGATAGCTATCCACTGGATAGTTTTAGATTGACGCGGCAAATAAATTTAACCATCACTTTATCCATAAGATATATTTATCCTTTAGATAGCTAACTACAATTTTTATCTATATATATTATTTATATACAAATTTTATTTATCTATATATGTAAAAACTTGAAACTTTGTACTCCAAAGTCCATACTTACAATAATGTCAAAACCTAATATTTTTCATACCGAATATCGAAGGGTAATCAGAGTTAAGATCTTTGCTTAGAAACAATCGATACATTATATTAAATTTCTACTTGGAAATTTAAGAATATTCCCCATTTTTTCATGTTTGTGTGACGTTTATCAAACTCGTTATAAAGATCAACGGTTCTTGATTTTGCAGAATCCATACAACTATTATTGTGATTCCTGAAAGTAGCGGGTATTATAAAAACCGTAATCGGAATTAAAATATCGCATCGACGTCATTATTCTGGCAACATCTATGTATATTACAATTTGACATTGACATAATAATATGACAGAAAATTTATTGATAAGAAAACGCACTCGGAATTTGAAATTTTAAAGTCAAAATTTAATTGTAAGTCTGTGTAACACAAAAATATTCAACGATAATAATACTGCCTATGTTGTGGTCATTGATTTTGTTTGGAAACTTATAATGTACAGAAATGCCCTGATGAAAATATTATGTAGGTATGTATGTAACCTAAAAATGGAATATTATAGTATGTATAGTTATAATAATTCACTTTCTTTTTAGATATTTTCATATGTTTTCAGATAGATATGTTCGAGAAATTCAAAACTTCTTAATTAAGCAAATTAAAGAATACATTATCTAAAGATCATAGAAAGTCTAAAACATATAATGTCAAGAACCTACCTACCTTCATAATGTCACATTATTATTTTTAGTGCATGCTTCAGAAATCTTATCTATGAGTAAGTATATAAGTCTGATGATAAAATCTCATCTTGAAAAGGATTCATTTCATGGCTTTATATATTAATGAGTTTCCCATGTTTTGGTATTACAGATGATCTAATTTTGGTATAAAAATACACCCAGATCATTCAGCAATAAAATAAGAACACACACAAAGAGCATTGTTATAGATTTGTATGTATTTTTTTGTATCTTATGTTTATCATACTTCGACAAAAGAACACTGAAAGCAATATACAGCTTCACTAAAAATAAAAAAAAAAATATGTTACAAATGGATTATTATGTTTATGTGTCGATTACCAGTGTTATTATTCTGATTTTAGAAGAGATTTAAAATATCGTGCTTAAAATCTTTCTTGTCATAATATATTTGGCAAAATTAACAATTTCTTTTTAATTTTATTATTCTTGTGAATTAAGATATTTAACCAACTGCATGACATCTATTATCGTAGAGACTAACTATCGTATAGAGAACATACATATCACAAACAATATGCACCAACTAAAATATATATTTGTGTGAATTCTGTGTGTGGCATGTCGGCCATTATGAAATTAGCCCAAGATGTCAAAAATATGCAATTTCAACTCGCATAATTCAGGAGTTTTTATCATAACCAAACACAATAATTTATAACCAAAATAATTCCTAAATGTTTAGTTTCAGTACTGATGTATTTCTCGTTACATCCATTGTGAAATTAATTCAATACACTGAAAAATGTTTGACCATGAATATTGCTATTTACAAAAACTTTCATAGATTTTTCCATACAAATTTTGTTATTATAATATCTTTATCAATATATAAGGTATTTAAAATGTTTTTGGCCTTAAACCTGCCCAGGAGATGAGACCTCGTATAGAGTGTATTATTTTACTTCTGTCTTTCCTTATTTCAGATTCCATTGAGGACATACGCACATACGAACCGACTCAAATATTTATGAGTGGATTCCGAAAAAAACGATAATCAAAGAATTGTTGAAAAAATTAAAATCACTTGTGAAAAAAAATTGTACCAGTTCTTAATTAAAATCAAAACACAATATCTGAAGTACACAAAAAAACATCACTTTTTTTAAAGTGATGTATTATAAACATTTTTTTAACCATTACATTATTTAAATGTAATGGTTAAAAAATTGTAATGAAATTGTCTTTAAATCGGAAATTAAATTGATATTTTAAATGTGTGTACCTACGTTAAAAAAATAAAAAAAAATATTGTACGTATAAAAATATTATTATGTACCTATATAATTATAATATTCACCTATTTGTTTCAAAGAAAAAAAAAAACAAAACGAAACCTAGAACCGTACACCGTCAGATATTTTTTATGACTGAGTACTTGCATAGTGAAGCAGTAACACGCGTAGTGGGAGAATCCCCGCGGAACAGCAAAAAATTGGCAAAAAGTATTCTTATGAAGATTTCAATGAGCTGATTTCACTATAAATAAATGTTGCTTATTGATGGGTAGGATATCATAGAAGGAAAAACTCGACAATCTCATTGATTTTATTTTATAACGAAAAAACTGTCGATGTGAAGGTTTCCCCGCGCACGCGTGTGCTCTCGTGTTAAAATATAATTGCCCACATTCGAATTGGTATTTTTGGCTTGCAGTACATACATGGGTATTTGAGCAATTTGCTATGAAATAAAAAAAAAGTCAAGAATAAATTGTCACTTATGTACTCTGTATTCCCAAAAAACCCTTAAAGAACGGATGTATCTGCATCCTTTAATATTCAAGAATATTTTACTATCAAATATTTCATAATGCATATAAAAAATATTAGATGAAAATAAATAGGCTCCCACTCATTGAAAAATCATAAAACATTGTTTATTCAACGAAACAGGATGGCACAAATCACTCCAAGGAGTGGTTTGCCTAGTTATAATAATAATAAAAAAAAACATTGTTTATGGATTTTATAGGTAAGACTATTATTATTGTACAGTATAGTTTTCTATGGTTTCATAATGTCTTCCATTATGAAAATAACCCAAAATGTCAAAAATATGCAATTTTAACTCACGTAATTCAAGAGCTTTTCTCATTAGCAAACACAATATTTTATTACGAAAATAAACCCTAAATATTTAGTTTCAGAATTGTTGTGTTTATTGTTACATCCATCTTGAAATTAATTCAATACAATGAAAAATGTTTGACTGTGAATATTGCTATTTGCTAAACCTCGCATATATTCTTCATACATTTTGTTGCCAATTTTCAGACATTGTCGCATTAAAATTGTAATATCTTTATCAATATATAAGGTATTTAAAATGTTTTTAGCCTTAAACCTGCCCAGAAGATGAGACCTCGTATAGAGTGTATTATTTTACTTCGGTCTTTCCCAATTTCAGAGTCCATTAAGGACATACGAACATACATACATACGAACGGACTCAAATATTTATGTGTGGATTATATTCAATACATACAACATTTATTGATTGAGTTGTCATGTATATTCTATAACTCCATATTATTAATTTATAAACTCCATTATATTAATTAAAATGGAAATGAGCACAAACTGTCGGAGTTTTACTATATTTAATAATAGGTACAGTAACCTGGTTTTGACTGACACAGTCATTGCCTAACTATGAATGACTTGAGAGTTTGACAATGACTTTGTAATTCAAAACTAGGTTACTGTACCTATCATTAATTATAGTAAAACTCAAACAGGTTGTGCTCATTTCCATTAAAAAAATCTAAACATTGCAGCACTGTTCAATACAGTAAGCAACTATAATAACACAGGAAAGTAAGTATCACATAAGACAGTAGTATATATATATATATTTTACTTGTAAATAGGTTTTGTTTTATCTTGTGTTTTAAATTGTTATATTAAATTGTTTTATTTTATCTCGTGTTTTAAATTGTTATATTGATTTTCTCAATTTTATATTGTAGATTTTCATTCGAATTTATGAATAATTTTCATTTTCTTTTAATTTTCTCAATTGCATATTGTTGATTTTCATTTGAATCTATGAATATGTAAACGCAAAAAATATTTTGTCTAATTTCGATATTTGATTCAACTGGTAACATTTGTATATGATTTTTTTTTTGTAAAAACCCTGATTGTTGTGAATCCCACATGCTTGACTCTATTGTTTATTGAAAATGATTGTAATTAGCATACTGGTAATAATAGGGGACTTTGCTGGTCCACTTATGGTTTTATATTATTCTGATCAACATTATTTATAATATGACTATTTGTATCCCTGTTGAAGATGTAAATAAATAAATAAAAAAAATATATAAATGTTTTGAAAGAGATTTTCGCGACGAGGAATATGTGATTGTAGGTTTTAGGCGGATACGTTGCGTCGAAGTTTTGTTTGCAAGCTTTTGGAATCATGGCAATGAGTTTACATCTTCACTTGTCAAGGAGTTTAAACGCCAATTCCTCCAATAATAATCCCACTTAAAGGAATCTCCAATATAATAACGTATTTCTATACATATGTCACAGCCCGACAGTTGAATTAGCCAGTTGACTGAATAGCCAAGCAGTGAGTTAGATACCGCCATTATATTGAATGCCCAGCTATTTGGTTGAATTATAATGGCGCGCCATACGTTGAATGTTCTACCTGATTGAAGCTAGCCTGATTGTTAATATTTAAATTGTTTATTTGGCTTTACTTTACAATTAACAATCTGTCTTGACATCTGTTAGCCATTTAATGGAATGCCGGCGTATAATTAACAACCTAGCAATTCTGTTGACTGGCTAATTCAACTATTGGGAGGTGACATATATACAAGATAGAGTACAACTCAAGCCACCAATCATATTATTATTCCAGTAATATCTTACTTTGCAAATAATTTCATAGTCATTTTGCATTACAAACACAAATAAGTAATATGCATATAATTATTTTATATCTAATTGATAGTTAAAAAATTATTAAATCTAAAACCAAAAGTAAAAATAAATGGATCCATGGTAATAAATACATTATTGCATTGATAATAAATACAATATATTTAACATTATTCCATGCTTCTGTGTAAAATATACCTAAAATTTCACTACAAATAAATAATATAACTTATAAAATAAAATAAATATTTTCTATTTTTTGTTTTGTGTTACTTTTGAGTAAGACTAACGCACGACCGGTTTCGCGGACTCCGAGTTCGCATCATCAGGTGATGCGAACTCGGAGTCCGCGAAACCGGTCGTGCGTTAGTCTTACTCAAAACACAAAAGTAACACAAAACAAAAAATAGTAAATATTTATTTTATTTTATTTGATAATTTAAAATGAAGTGTTACAAAGTTAATGCCGATACAATTAATGAAATAATATAACTGCCGGTTTCATAAATAATAAATAACTTTCATCTTTAAAGAGAATTTTGAGTTTCTTAAACTGACTTATTTTAATTAAAACTTTAACTCAGTTAAATTTCACAACACCTGATGTCAATGATGTTGATACATGATAATAGTACTTCCACAATAGTGACAGATGTGTGTGTGACAAATGCTTTGAATTAATATAGTTAACTTGCTAACTTATTTATTTCAATGGAACAAAACAAATATTTGATACATATAAGTTTATGATTCATAAATAATAATTAACCAATTTATCAAACATTTATCATCTACACAAAACATACACCAGTAGCTGCTGATATTTTGGGAGTTCAAAAATAAATAAATAAATGTGAATTCGAGGGAAGATGTTCATTTCCATATGACTTATATAAAAAAATCCATATGGTAAAAGTGGTTATAGAGAATACACATAAATAAATAAATATAGATACTTTTTTCATCATCATCATCATAACTTTTTTACTTATAAATAAACTTAATTCTAGTTCTTACTGCTTCCTTCTTATTTATGAATTAAGCAATAAATGGAAAAATCTATGACTATTTTATTTACTTAACAAGCGTATGTAACCCGGCATCGCTCGGGTTTAATTAAATAGAAAACCTTGCAAATACATTTACGTGGATAAAAGAAGTAAAAAGCTCCTCCCAATGAGAAAACTTAATTTTTGACTCCCTACATGCCCATAGCTTAGTAACAATAAATAGGTAGGTACCTACATCATAAAAAGCATTGCAAATCTCTAAATGAAAAATCTTGAAGTTTGATACCTCACATGCCCATATTTAGGTAAAAAAAATAGGTAGGTACCTACATCGAAAAAAGTGCTGAAAAACTCTTCCCAATGAAAAATCATGAAGTTTGATACCTCACATGCCCATACTTAGGTAAAAAAAATAGGTAGGTACCTACATCGAAAAAAGTGCTGAAAAACTCTTCCCAATGAAAAATCATGAAGTTTGATACCTCACATGCCCATACTTAGGTAAAAAAAATAGGTAGGTACCTACATCGAAAAAAGTGCTGAAAAACTCTTCCCAATGAAAAATCATGAAGTTTGATACCTCACATGCCCATATTTAGGTAAAAAAAATAGGTAGGTACCTACATCGAAAAAAGTGCTGAAAAACTCTTCCCAATGAAAAATCATGAAGTTTGATACCTCACATGCCCATACTTAGGTAAAAAAAATAGGTAGGTACCTACATCGAAAAAAGTGCTGAAAAACTCTTCCCAATGAAAAATCATGAAGTTTGATACCTCACATGCCCATACTTAGGTAAAAAAAATAGGTAGGTACCTACATCGAAAAAAGTGCTGAAAAACTCTTCCCAATGAAAAATCATGAAGTTTGATACCTCACATGCCCATATTTGGTTAAAAAAAATAGGTAGGTGCCAACATCGAAAAAAGTGCTAAAAACCTCTTCCCATTGAAAAATCTTGAAGTTTGACACCTCAGATGTTCACATTTATGTAAAAAAATAATAAGTAGGCACCTACATGGAAAAAAAAGTACTAACAACCTCGTCCCGATGAAAAAGCTTGAAGTTAAGAAATTCCACATATTGGTAGGTACCTACATGGAAAAAGTGCTAAAAACCTCTTCCAAATGAAAAATATGTGAGCTCGAAAGCTCATATTTTATTTAGAAAAATAGGCGGGTACCTACGTGCAAAAACTACTAAAAACCTCATCTTAATGTAAAAACTCGAAGATTGTCATCCCAAATTTCTATAAGAAAAAAAGGGTAAACATCCCTTTTCGTGAAAAAATTGTAGTCACATAAATGTTAAAATATTATAATTGTCCACATTCGAATTTGTATTTTTGGTTTGCAGTGCATAAATGGGTATTTGCTATGAAATTAAAAAAAGTCAAGAATAAATTGTCATATAAGTATTTACTCTTTATTCCCAAAAAACCTTAAAAATGGATTATCTGCATCCTTCAATATTTCAGAATATTTTACTATCAAATATTTCATAATTTATGTAAAAAATATTAGGTGAAAATAAATAGGTTCCCACTCATTGAAAATCATTTAACATTGTTTATGGATTTTATAGGTAAAACTATTATTATTCTACAGTATAGTTTTCTATGGTTTCATAATGTCTTCCATTATGAAAATAGCCCAATATGTCAAAAATATGCAATTTTTATTCACGTAATTCAAGAGCTTTTCTCATTAGCAAACACGATATTTTATTACGAAAATAAACCCTAAATATTTAGTTTCAGAATTGTTGTATTAATTGTTACATCCATTTTGATATTAATTCAATACAATGAAAAATGTTTGACTGTGAATATTGCTATTTACTAAATCTTGCATTAATTTTACATACATTTTGTTGCTAATTTTGTGACATGGTCGCATTAAAATTAAAATATCTTTATCAATACGTAAGATATTTAAAATGTTTTTAGCCTTAAACCTGCCCAGAAGATGAGACCTTGTATAGAGTGTATTATTTTACTTCGGTCTTTCCTAATTTCTGAGTCCATTAAGGACATACGTACATACATACATACATACATACATACATACATACGAACGGACTCAAATATTTATGTGTGGATTGTGTGGTCTGAGTACCTTTTGGTGTTTATTTAAAGTTCAAATTTTGTTATCATGATGAAACATGCATCAAAAGGAGACAAATATGTATAACGAAAACATTATTTCTTATTAAAATAGTTAGATTTACCCAGTGAATCAGCAAAACGTGTTTACCTAGTGTAGTTTTCTGAAATTTTAAATTTTATAGTAGTAGTAGCAATGATAACACCAAAATGACGAGAGCATTGTTTAAGTTGTCCCAACAAGGAACCTATAGAACAATAAATATACTAAAGTAGAAGAACCGTCAGTGACATTCACACTGCATTAATTTGAGCAGAAAAAACACTTCTAGTAGGAGCCATATTAATTACTAGAATTTTGACTTGCAATTCCACGGGTTTCATAAAAAATTATTTGTTTATTCATTCTTTACTGTACATACATTGATAACAAACAATTCCATAAAAAGTATACATTCAAATTAAAGACAATCAATATACAGAGGGGGAGTTCATTGCAAAGGCGCATATAGTTCAAGGAAGTTTAAGAATTAACAGAACTTTTTATGAAACTGGCAGAAAGTTTTTTTAGAAACATGATAATGTAAACAGAAATGTGTTAACCTCTAAAGTGGTGTGGCCGTACCCGTACGTCGGGGAATTCCAGTGCAAAAAAGGGTGTGGACGTACCGGTACGTCTGACAATATTACGACGCAGGACGAAAAAATATATTCAAATTCAACATGCCACTGCCATCTATAGGATATTCTTCATAATATTTTGTACTTTTGATGTAAAATTTTCGTGTTTTGAATATTTTACAGGTAAGTAAACACTCGAGTGAGGACACAGCGCCGCCATCTTGTTTTATTTTATCGTTTCGCGGCATTGCAAACCAGCGGTTCGTGTGCATCATACTATTGCGTATTTTAGAGGATTTTTTCTACATTTTATCGTGAGTTTCGTTAGTTTTTTACTTCGTTTTTTATTTGATAAACACTTCTTTTTAACCAATATTTTGAGAGTGATATTCTTACATTTATAGAAAGACATTTTTGAGAAAATTTTTACGTTTTTATGTGTTGATAGTGACAATTTTGAGCCATAGTTGTTAAATGTCTGTGTTTTGGTAGTTATAATTTTGAGTGAGATTTTTCGTTTTTAGTGATAATTACATTTATTACGTTATTTTTTTATTGATAGTGATAATTTTTAGTTAATATTTAGAACATTATTTTTTATTATTAGTGACAATTTTAAATTAATATTTTATACGTTATTTTTTTATTGAAAACAAGGACACAAAGAAAATGTCACGTGTGCAATCATACATCAAAGCGTCCTAAGTGTAGGAAAGACACCAAATACATGTGTAAAGAGTGTGATGTGGGACTTTGTGTGTATCCATGTTTTGGAGAATACCACAGTTATTAAAAAAAAATTATTAAAAAATAAAACTTTATTCAAATAAAAAGTTTAAAAACAATAATACAAGTATAATAGGCAGAAAAATACTTTTTTGATAGTGAGATTGAAATAAAAAAAACTTGTCTCGGTAAAAGTATTTGTTTTTTTGCTGCGACCAATGGTTGGTGATGTATGTAACATATATATGAATTTTTGACCAAAAACTGCATTATATACTAAAAAATATTTTTTTTATTATTTTTTATAGAATCATCAGTACGATATTTACATAATGTAATACTTAGAATAATAATTTCGAATGGTGAAAAAAACTCCTCCATTGCGATCGTTCACACAAATAGTAACTCACTACATTACAGGTTAATCAATTAATTACACCATCAAAACCACATATAGTGATAAGACGTGTTTTAAACGTTAGTGGTTTCACTAGAACATACATATTTATAATAAAATATATACAACAATATCTTATATAAAATGGAAATGTCTGGTCCCTTGGTAACTTTATGAATGACGTAGAAAAATAAATATAAATAATTACTAATTAATACAACTATGAAAAGTTCTTTGAAAGTATACTTGCTAGAGCATCTATTCATTATGTTGGTGTTAAGGTAGTAGAATTCCTTGGAAGACGAAAGACATCTTTCTCTCAATAAAAATCAAGATAGTAGAAAAAAACATTTGTTTTCAATTTCACCAGCTAGAAAATCTATTCTATTCTATTTTTAAAGGCCATCCTGGTTAGCTAGAACATCAATAAAGAATTTATTAATAAGACAAGATATATACCTAGTTATTCTACTGTTGACTTTATTCATTTGTGAGTCGTAGTTTTACCTGACGATGAGATCAGAAGCTCTTGAAAGCCAGCTCGCAAATTAATAGTCAACTGTGAAATAACTATATACAGTATCTTGTTTAATCAATAAATTATTCACGTGGACTTCCACCAAGAACCGTCAGTCCATAAATCAAACTAGATCAATAAACTCTAATTTCTTGACAGACTAAACTTGATAAATAAACAAAAGAAAGTTTTATATATAAATGATTTGAATCTATTTTATTATATAACAAAACTGAAAAGTAACTTGAAACACATTTCACACTGTAATTTAAAATTCACTCCAAATATAACTCATAAGTTACAACCATTACAACCGAAACACATAACTTTAATATGCTAATTAAACTTTATTTTTAAGACAGATAACCTTCAGCAAATGATTCAGTAATTATGGAGGTATTCAACCATACCACAGCTGGCACAAAATATTATATTAGTGGATTATTTATAACTAGTTTTTGTAACCCGGCATCGCTCGGGTTTTAGATAATCAGACAACCCAGCAAATACATAAATTATTGCAAAAAAAATTAAGGAAGCGCTTACGTAGATAATAGTAGTAAAAAGCTCTTCCCAATGAGAAAACTTGATTTTTGACACCCCACATACCCATATTTAAGTAAAAAATAATAGGTAAGTAGGTACTAAGTGGACAATTCTTCTGTTCCGCTTGTCAATCATGTTTAAGAGTTGGGTATCTATCTGGACTCGAGGCTATTGTGGTGGAAATAGGTGAGTGAGGTTAGTCGTAAGATTTTTGGTCCATTGCATTCTCTCGAACATTTCCAGAACTTTCTCTCTACCATAACCAAAACTCAGCTGGTGCAATCATTCATCCATCCCATACTCGATTATGCTGATACATGTTACTTGTATCTCACTGTTGAGTATTCACAGCACTAGACTTTGGAAACAGTTTCCTACTACAATTCCCACCGACTTATCTTTTATTTCTTTTCAAAATAAATTAGTCTCTAGATGATATTTTAAATGGCATGTAACTTGTTGACACCTAATAAAGAGGTATTTTTCCATTATGTACCCTCCCCCTCTTCCCCAGACCCCGCCAGGAGTGCACAGATTATTTTTAAAATCCAAGTTTCAATTATTTTTTTATTAATTGTGTCGGTGCACACGTAGTAGAATTCTATATACACGTAATAGATTCTATGTATGTATACTTATAGAAGTATATAATTTATTTATCAATTGTACACGTGAGCATTTAACACATTAAAAATATAGCAAAGAAAAAACAATTTGACAGACAAAATAATAAAATGTGAGTTAACAGCCGCAGGTTCAAATTTACAAAAACAAAAATTAAGATGTAAAAAACTTCAAACAAAAAACTTAACTAACTTTGCTCAAAACAACAATAGTAATAAATTTATTCATTAATTTAAAACATTTACACTTTTGATTTCTGTATTTTTATTTGTTTATTTATATTTTTATTACTATTGTTTTAGGTAGGTATATACCTACTTCTCATTATTATTTTTTTGTGTTAAGGTTTAGGGTTGAATGGAAGACGTTGCTCACAAACAAGTCTATTTTTTGTAGTATATTATTATATATTTATGTTAAATTTTGGCTTATAAAGATTTATTTATTTATTTACGATGAAAAAAGTACTATAAACCTCTTCCCAATGAAAAAGTTTGATGTTTGGCACCCCAAATATTCATATTTAATTTTAGACTAATATTGTTATTTAGTTGACCTATCGTAGTTGTTCATAAATTTGTTTGGAAATTTTGTGACATGGTCTCATTAGTATTATAATATTTATATCAGTATATAAGGTATTTTAAATGTTTTTAGCCTAAAGCCTGCTCAGATGAGACCTAGTATAGATTGTATTATTTTACTTCAGTCTTTCCTAATTTTGGAGTCCATTAGAAACATACATACATACATATATACAAAATGACTCAAATATTTGTGTGGATTACTTACAAATGTTTAAGTTAAATAACACCTACATTTACAATGTTTTTGTTCATAAAGATAATGAATCTGGTACACTTTTATAAGATTACACTATAATTTATTCACTTTTTGTTAGCCTGATGAAAGCGGAAGCTCTTGAAACCTCTTGGATTGTAATTAATAAAGTCAATGTGGAAGTACTAAATAGAGGGTTTTATTTTAACATAAACTTCCACCAAGTATTTTCAGTTGACAATATTTATAAGAATTGGTGATATACTACTACTACTATACCATTACGGCATATCCCACAAGTGGGGTAGCCAGCAGATCAGCTGCACGTAAGAAACATGCAAACTGTCCTCTTCGTGCCAATATAAAATCAAGACATTCATGTGCAACATGGTGATATACCATGTTGCACATTCAAAAAAGTCATGGTACACTCTATGCAATTTCTTCCAGCAAACCAGATTTAATTACTGTTACGATAATATATCAATTCTGAGTACAAAATGTCCTGAATTAAACCCAGAAAGTCATGTACAAACAAGTTTAGCATATAACCCAGATCATTCTATATTTAAATAATTTTAAATTATGTGTTGAAACCAACCTTATTAATTTTTTTTAATTAACTCAGCAAACAAGTCACCATAATGTCAGAGACAAATTTTACATCATTTGTATAGTATAATTGTAAGTGTTATATCTACTTAATAAAAATTATTTGATTTATAAATGTGGAGCCTCATTACTAATTAAATAACAAAAGGCTGCTGAAACACTTTGAAAATATTAAAAATCAACTTGTACAAATGCAAATGCTAATTTTAACAAACAAAAGGTTTACAAATATTATTTCAGTATTCAATAGCTGCGGTTACATTTGAAAATGGTAATTATACCATGAACCAAAAAACCGTGTAATTATTAATAACTAAAGAGAATTAATTATAATATAAACATTCTTACAAAATGGATAACATGAATGGATAACATTCAAATATACAATATGTCCAGTTTCAATAATTTATCTATTAACCTTTCCCTTACTAAGCTAAAAAAAACCAAGCGCTCCGGTGATGTACACTCAGTGTACATTTATAAAATTATTCATTTTTTAGTCATAAAATGGAATATTTTACATTTTGTTGCTTTTATTAGCAATGGTTAAGATTGTATCTACATATAAATGTGAATATATGCATCAAATATTATATTATAAGGACTGAAAAATGGAAAAAAACATTGGAACATGCAAAATAACGATCGTCATAAAATTGAGCGACAATCCACACAACCACTCCGCGCCTAGAACGGCAACGCACTAACGAAAGGAATGAGACGACACGCGTGCGTAATGATCTACTGCGCATCTCTCTCCAACGGACAATTAAATGCAACAATGACAGGGTGTTTCAAATAAAATAAATTATTTTATAAAAACGACAACAAATTAATATTTATTATTATAATAGATTATTATTATTATTACCTATTACTGACAATAAGACAATTCTTACAAGGATCATTACAGCTGGGGGCTAATGCGATTCCAGAAGAAGTATCACAATCAGTTATAAATATAATCATATGCAATAATTAAGGCATTCTAATATATAGGTAGGTATTCTAAATTAATATTATTTATAACAGAAGTAATTGAATTAACAGTACGAAGTTATTATTCAAGAGGTAAATAAAACCTTATAAAAATTATTTATCTTATACCTACATAAATTAGTGATAAATATGTCAATCTCTAAAAGTCAACAGAATAATATAGATTCACCTAATTAAATATTATCATACACAAGTAAGAACACAATTATAAACAAGTACATAAATGATTCATAAGTTTTGCACATCAAAATTATTACCTAAATGGAAATAAAATATTTTAATTTAAAATAATCATAAAATAAAAACAAATTATACCAGGTTAGACCAAAAATGAGGATATCACTTGATGGAAAATATTTATCGTTAAAAAGTAGATGAATATAAAAAAATCACAAAAAATTCAATTAAAGTATACTTTCAAAAATCCAAAAAAAATATAATAAAAACTTATGAAATATGATAATAAAAACTTATGCCAAAACAAAAACATGACATACAAAAAATATGATAAAATAGCTAAAATTTTAAAGTATACATGAAAATAAAATAGGTAAGCTAGTATATACAATATATTTTTTTTTCATAGTATTATATAAGGCACAACAAACGAGCAAAAAGACACAAAAATAAAATTGGCGCGTTGTCTTTTATCTAATTTTAGGAAATATAACAAAAAATGTATTAACCCGAACAGTTGACACTAGGGAATCCAATCCCGCATCAAAATCGCGATCCCGCAAGCCTGCGGGATTGAGGGCATCAGTCCCGCGGATCCCGCGGGATTTGCGGGATTGAGATTTTTTAATAAAAAAAACTTTCATGTATGTACTTAGTTATTAAAAAAAATATATCAAATAAAGACGAGTAAATTTTAATATTTTTTTATTATTATGCAGATTTATTACTCATATTACTAGTTAACAAGTGGAAATAATGATGTTTTAGAGGTATAAATAATAATCAGCCTCTTATAAGGAACGATATACAGTAATACAACATTTCACTTTATAGATTTGTAATTTGTATTGGCAATTGAACATATTTATTAGTTAAGATGCATAAAAAATTGCTTTTTTCTGATAATAATTTCGAAGAAATGATAAAGTATCTAACGTTTCATCTTTTAGATTTGATCTTATCTTGTTGCATAAATAGCCAGCGGCGGAAAAAGCACGTTCTGCTTCCACGCTTTTAGGTGAAATTGACTTTATATTACTCGGCTACCCATTCTGTACGGAGACTGTGCTCTAATTCATCTTCTAGTATAGGCGAGGGCACATCATTTAATAGATTCGATAAAGGCGCGTCTTCTTCATCGCCATTGTCATCAACCTGTTGGTTTTGAGTTTCAGGTTGTACCTGCGCGTCTGACAACAGTCTCTCGATTAAACACTTCATTACAGTTCTAAGTGTAACTTTGCTTGGATAAAAAAATGGATCGTCTACCACATTTGTAGATCCTGATTTTTTTTTTCTAGATATTTGATAGGATTTTCTAAGCACAGTCATTGATGTGTGGCGTTATTTTATCTGGCAAGATAGTGACAATACAAGTTCCTCGCTTAATCTGGTAATTTTTCGATCCAGTTTGCTTATCACAATATGCTTAAAATCAACCCCACCAAAACTGAATTTCTCTGGATAGCGTCTCCACGAAGACAACATCTCATAAACGCTGACCCTATTCGTGTACAAAACGTGGACATAGTCCCATCTAACTACGTTAAGTTCCTCGGAGCGCATCTTGATAACGCCCTTACGATGGAGAAACACATATCATCTACTGTTAGTAGTGGTTTCTATACTTTAAGGCAGCTCAAGAACATAAGGAAAAATATATCAACCGACGGAGCTAAAACCATAATTAACTCATTCGTCGTATCACGATTGGATTACTGCAATGGCATCCTCGCAAATTTGCCACAATATCAACTCCAGAGGATTCAGTCCGTTTTTAATGCGGCTGCACGTTTCATTTATCAACTGAATCGCTCTTCACACATATCTGCCACCCTTCAATCTCTTCACTGGCTCAGATGTCCGGAGAGAGTCGAATTTAAAGTGTGTTTGACAGTATTTAAGGCACTTCATGCTATGGCCCCAGAATATATCATGGAACTCTGCGGTAGACAGGCGTTAAGTCATAGACAGACAACACTGAGGTCTTGTCAAGATACTACAACTAAATTGGAGGTGACCAGTACTGTATCGAAACCAGTGTACGTGGAACGTGCTTTTGCAATATCTGCACCTGTAGTCTGGAACAGGCTTCCACAAATGATCAGAGAAACGCAGGACATATCTCGTTTCAAGAACCAACTGAAGACTTATCTATTCAAGAAATCTCACGGAATAATCCAGACACAACCTTAGTTAGCAAAGAGCGCCCTTGAGGTGGATTTTTTTCACAAAACGGCGCTTTACAAATCACCCAAATAATAATAATAATGAAACGCAATATGGTTTCTGCAGAAACTAATGTTGCGTCCTCGCAGCATAAGACATTTACAGCATGCTTCACTGGTTCTAAAGCTCGTTCAATATTACTCAATATTATAAATTCTTCATCAGCGAATGAAAATGAAGATGATATCAGTTTAAGATCAATAAGTGCTTTAAGTATGTACTGTTTGACTTGGTTGAACCTCGATAACATTGATGCGAGACTGCTCCAGCGCGTTCGGTAATCTATGATCAGCTGTAATTCTTTGCAGAATTCTGCTTTGATATATGTTTGCAGAAGATCAGTTGTTACTGGAGACTTCGATCTAAAAAGCTTGACAATTTTCCTGACCTTTTGAATCAGTCCTTTAAAACAAAAAATGAAATAAGTTATAATGATTTTAATTGAAATATCTATTGGTCTGACAATACTTATCTACCTACATTGTGGTAGCAAATCTCCTTTTTGAATGTCTTCCTCTACCGAAAAATCACCTTGCTCGTCATCATCATCTTTATTTTCATTATCACTCCCATCATCCGGTCTATTTTCGAGTACTTCAACTTGACTTTATTTCTTCTTCTTGTCTCTGATTGCATAGAACTTCAAGAACAGCGAGTTGCAACCCATGTGCAAAGCATAACTGGTGGTGCGCTGATAATAATCTCAAATTATTTTCCATACAAATTCTATAGAAAAGTCACGAGATCCATGGCAAAGTAGTTAACTAACTTATCATTGAGGCTGTGCTGGGTTTAATAAATAATCAGAAAGTCGTCTGAGCCCATTTTTCAGTCCCGCAAGCGTGCGGGATCCCGCATGAGTAATCCCGCATTTATGATCCCGCAAAAAAGGTGCGGGATCCTGCATTTACGGGATCCCGCTTTTGCGGGATTGGATTCCCTAGTTGACACAATAAAAACATGATATAACAAAATATAAAATTATTATAATACAATAACATGTAAGACAAAAAAGGAATCGTGAACATATTTAAAAAAAAAACAATTTTATAAATTACCAAAAGGTGATTGTGTAGAAAACAACACAACGAAATGAAGAAAGTAAAACAAAACAACAACAACAAAAAAATGACACAAAAACAAATTTAATATTCAGTATAATTTATTTAATCTTAATTATTTGTTTCCGGGTCTGTATTCGTGTTTGAATCGCAAGCTGTACATGAAATTAATTTTTTTGTGATTCTGTGTGATAAACATATTGGAGTGAAGGAAATTGACTAAAAATTGTTGATATGTGAAATATTTATTTATGGTTACATACATGTCATAAAATTGAAATAAAAATAAATAAATATTTACCGTAATAAGGGATCACAAATAAACTTTATTATCACTCTGTAGACAAAACTAATATTCCAAGGAACCGAAGTGAATCACGAACACAGCCAATGTGTCGAGTGTCGTCAGGAGATACTAATTATGTAGAATCATGCGAAAAAATCATGACCCGCGGTGTCAAAATATCGGACTAAAAGTTACATAGCTAAAATACAGTTTGTGTCGATCATAGCGCCAGAGTTATACATCATATTTATTTTTTGTTGATTATAGTATGATATACGCATTTGGCGCCATAAATACAAACATGCACAAGACAAATTTTTGCCCGATTCAACTATAAAATATTTTATTGTCTTGCAACTAATATATATTTTTATTTCGCGATTCTTTTATTCAATCAACAAATATATGGCGGAGGATTAGCAAAAATATCATAACTGTGATTAGCGTATTTACAAAGATATTCACATAAAAAGGGGCAATGTCAACGTAGTGTACAGCATAGGACGGCGAGTGTTAACCAATATCAGTTAAAATCTAATGTAGACACATAGCAATAATTTATAAGTTTTCATGAGTCCAGACAATTCATTTGAACATTAATTGTATAATTTGCTTGTACATTTGAAAAACAATAACTATTTTGTACATTAAACCAATCCCATTTACTCAGAATGTATAGATATGGGTTTTATTATATTCCCTTTTTACTTGATAATGAAGAATAAAACTTACAAAAGAGGTGAATAAATAAATATGTTGTACAATTATCTTCACACCTATTGCACTGTATGTAGACACAACTAAATATACAACACAAATGATACTAAATGCAAAAATAATATTACAAAATATCACAAATAAATTGTATAAATATCACGAATAAATTATATTCTTACTGATAAAAAATATAAAATGAATACAAAGTGTGCTTCATCAACTATTCATATCGTGCACACACAGTTATTTAAATATAATACCACCATTAAAATTACCATGTACTCATTAATGGTTTCCATATTTACCTCCACAAGTATGTACTCCATTTTGAAAATTATAAAAATAAAACAATTATTTATTGAACATTGTACAACCAACCATAACCAACCATCATATCACCCGCGCACCGCACCAACATAACACCATCGCGCACAATATCCGTTCTCGGCGTCTTACTGGACGAAGCACTCTCCATGGAAGCCCAAGTATCCAGGACAGTAAGCACAGCCTTTTTCCACATTCGTCAACTGCATCTCGTATCCAAAAATCTATCTGTAGATGCAGTAAAAAGTCTGATCGCCTCCTTTGTCATCTCTCGTCTGGATTACTGCAACATCATATACACAGGACTGCCCCAGACTCTTCTCAATCGCCTCCAGATGGCTTTTAATGCTGCCGCCAGGACTATCTACAGCAGGCGTCGGCAACCTATGGCACGCGTGCCAGGCTTGGCACGCGATGGGGTTCTGAATGGCACTCTACAAAGTAATCAGGGAAATCGCGAAAATATCGAGACAAAATAAATATGTTTAAAAGATAAATTTGGTATAAAATTCTTCTCTAGAACCCCATTATATAATTTAGAATTAAGGCGGCACCCTGAATCATATTGGTGGAGTGGCTTGGCACACCACAGCTAAAAGGTTGCCGACCCCTGATCTACAGAGAGGACAAGCGTTGCCACATCACTCCACTACTAAAAGATCTACATTGGCTGAGGGTCCTAGAGAGTGGAGTTTAAATTGTGTCTCACTGTCCACAAGGCCTTATGCGGCACGGCACCCACATATCTAACCGAACTCTGTTCCGTTGACGAAACTCCTAGACGACCGCTGCGCTCGGCCTCTTCTGCTGTCAACAAACTCGTGAAACCCAATATGACGAACACCTCCAAATTTGCAGAAAGGAGCTTCAGAGCCGCCGCGCCATCCGCCTGGAACGGTGAATCAGTCCACAACCACATTTAGAACCAAGTTGAAAACACTACTGTTCGGGAGAAGTCACGGCGCCCTTGAGATGGTCACGGATCATTAAACGGCGCCACATATAAATAGTCCGATTATTATTATTATTATTACAAAATTATCAAATAAATATAGCATGTTTTATATATATTTGTATATTTGCGACAAGGGATATGTATTGATAGATTTTGCGGTTACATCACATGTTGAATTTCGGTGGTAAGCTTTCAACTGCGCATGGGCTGTCATTCTCAAACCAACTGAGCGACAAGGTATATATGTATTGATAGATTTTGCCGTTACGTCACGTGTTGAATTTTGGTGGTAAGCTTTCAATTGCGCATGGGCTGTCATTCTCAAACCAACTGAGTTGGTCAATCAAAGGCTTACTACCAAAAGTCAACACGTGATGCATAAAATCAAAATACGCTATATGTATATATATATGTTTGAAAAGGTGTTTTCGCAGAGCATATTATTCATATAGAAGTATCGCTTTTGGGTACTCTACGTACAGTAGCCTTGAGAAAGGCTTTTCTAGTTGGTCTTGAGAAAGACCGTTGGACCAAAGACCTTGCTCATCGACGCCTGCTGCCTTCACGACACCCGCGCCGCCGAAGCCTGCCACCGCCCCTCTACGCCCCAGCTGATGTCAGGTTGAATCCTACACGAAACGTCGGGCAGAAGCCAACGGTCTTTCTCAAGACCAACTAGAAAAGCCTTTCTCAAGGCTACTGTATGTAGAGTACCCAAAAGCGATACTTCTATATGAATATACATATATATATATATATATCTCAGAATGATTATCCTCAATGAGTGTGTAATAGTGAAATGCTTTGTTCTCTACTGACACCCTTTCTAATGTGGTGTTCACATTTGGCGATCAGGACACCAAAATATTGTCAGCCATTTGAACCGTGTGAACAAAATGACAGCTAGTCTGAAACAATAAAAACTAGTAAAACGATATCATCCTAAGTTGACCACCTTTCAACTTTTTCTCTGGTTGAACGATTTGCGCATGGGTATATGTGCGCGGCGTCCGTATCTATGGTAAAAATTTTATAACCTATACATTTTATGTTTCCTGCTTTGTGACAGTTGTTAGCTTTGTTGTTGGTTTGTTGCGTTTGTTTCCTTAATTAAAAGGCGCCTTATAACCTCTACTATAACATTTTCAACTAATAATAAACACTTCGTGATCTCCATCTCGGCGTCTGCCATTTTAAAAACAACGTCAAAATCAAAGCGCATCTGACAGATTGTATCTATATTGGTGAACTGTGTGAACAGGCGTGACGATCAATGGGCGTCTGGCGAAATTTGATTTTTATGCAAACGAAATTCGCCAAATGTGAACACCCCATAAGGAAATAATCTCACCTGTTGTTTTCTCTCAATTAATGTTAATCAGAAATGAGCTATTTCTAATCGCAAAAATATTGTATCATTCATATTTGAATATGTTGTGGTATAATATTTAAAGTGAATTACACTATGTATTCATTGCCGTGGTGTCAAAATATATTGAGGGATACACACATTACTGTAAACCATTGATACAATCATTCATTATCATGCAATAACATACTGATGAATATCTTTATTGGAGGTTGCTTGTAAGACTTACTATACCACTGTACTATCTTCATCAGTAAATTTAAACTAGATAATTACTTCAATTACTTCAAACAAATATTTTTATCACATGAGTGAAGTATCATAAAAAGAGGCCACCACTTGAAACTAGGTTCAGTTGCATATAAATGGATATTCAAGTTGCACTCTGCAGTAGATTGAAAAATGTTTAAGCATAGTTAACCAGAAATTATTCTCATGAATGTTAGGTAGGTAGGTACTTAAATAATAAGGGCAATGTGCTATGTTGATGTGGGCTGTGGGCACTCACACAATCCAACTCACCTAGATATGTGAGAATTTATAATAAAATTGTGTTACACATATTACATACATATTATTGTGTTACACATATTACATACATATTATTTTGTTACACATATTACATACATATTATTGTGTTACACATATTACATACATATTATTGTGTTACACATATTACATACATATTATTGTGTTACACATATTACATACATATTATTGTGTTACACATATTACATACATATTATTGAGTCTACATACCACCAGTTCAGTAAGGTAACAAGGAAATGTCAACTGATATCAATAATCAACTGAGGAATATAATTCTAAGCATTTGATATTTTTCTCTTTTAAAACAGCAACTTTTCTTTATAATTTCAAATAGGTCATATTTTGATAAAATTATTTAAGAAATATACATGGCAATAAACCTATTACATGTTTAAATAAATTTAAAAAAGTATATATATATATATATTAGAAGAATCTTTTATCAGATTACACCGTGTACTTGGATTATTGCTTGAAGAAGTATATTTCTGATATTTCATAAATACAAAAGGGGTGACAAATACGTAGTAATTGTAAGTGATTTGGAATGATAATGATATACACATTTTTACAAATAAATTTAAAACTCTTAAAATAAGTTAAAAACTCTCAACATCTCGTCGAACGTTTAAAAGAAATAAAATTAGAACTCGGGATATACTCCTCAGCTTTGACATCACGTCTTTATTCACAATGGTATCTGAAATGCTGAAATAATACAAATAATCAACAAAGTATCAAACCACTACCTGATTATATTACAGCTTACAGAGTATTGTTTACAGGACACTCAAAAACTTACGCAGAAGAGTGGGAGACCAATTCTTTACCGGGTGCTCCACGGGAAAAGGCAGGTGTTCGAAAAAATTAAGACATTATACATCTTAAATTCAGCGATGAGGTTTGCCACCCATCCTGAATGTCTTGATTTTATATTTGGCACGAAGAGGACAGTTTGCATGTTTCTTACATGCAGCTGATCTGCTGGCTACCCCACTTGTGGGATATGCCGTGATGGTATAGTAGTAGTAGAGTATTGTTTCAATCAGGGATGTTGCGGATGTCGATTTTTACACATCCGCGGATGTGAATGCGGATGCGGATTTTTGAAGGCTCACATCCGCGGATGTAAATGCGGATGTTTAAGATGTTATAGAAAAAAAGTAGGAACTATCTTGGTAGGCCCCACTGTCAAATATGTGACGAAATTGTTGCTACAATAATATTATGGATTTTTTGTCGAAATATTTTTTTTCTTTTATGTTATTTGCAAAAATAAAATAAAACCGGCAAAAATAAAAACGCGTCGGATCTTGTCACCAATTTTTTTGTTCCCATTGGTTAATGTCAAGTGCGCACGGCACGCCCCTATCGATTAGAGAAATATTCTCAAGACGCGTCTTGATACTTATGGAAAGTCCGTTTGCTGTTCATATGAGCACGCGATTTCATCACAATTCGGCATATTATTTTTGTATTTTTGTTAATTTTCGTAATTATAATTTTCCCAACATGTGTGTTGTTTTATATTTCGCATTTATAATTATTTTTTTTGTTACTTTATTTATTTATTTTTCCCGTAAATATGTATTTTGGTATCTATTTATATGTATGTATTATTTTTACAGTATGTATTTTGTTTGAATTAATAAATAAATATTTTTTTTTTAATTTTTTTTTTTAATTTTTTTTCGTTTTTATTAGTGTTTTCAATTAGTCATTTGTCTTATTTTATTGGGTTAGTTGGAAGATGAAGTTGAATTTTAATTCACAAATTAACCGGTAAATCTAATTTTTGTAAATTATTTATTAAAGTTTTCGGAGTTACCCCTGTAGCTAACATGACATACTATTATTATAAATTGTTTTTGCAGTGAAATGACTGAATCTGAAGATATTGACATCGACCTACTAATATTGATAAACCAGACTGACAAGTTGTGATGGTACTCTCGCAACGCGCGTTAGCGCTCGTCATCTGAACACTCGTTTTATTTGATCGCGCGTTACATGTGAACTTAGCCTTAGCCGTCAAAAAGATTTTTTCGCATTGGATACCTCATAGTTAGCAATCCCTCAAAAAAAGGCTCGTGTCGATTGTTGCAAACAAATGATAAAAAAATTCAATTGTGGTGATTCAAAAGACTTCTATAAGATCGTGACAGATGACGAATCAACAATCGTCTATATGGGTCTTTCAAGGCGAGCCAAATCCAACAAAATTTGTTCGCGCACAAAGCACTTCAAAGCAAATGGTCATCCGATTTGTTTTTGTTTATAGATAATTAAGTTTTTTTAAAGAAAAACACAAATGTTGGTAATAAATATGTACCTATTTGCATTTATATTTTATCACATCAAAATATTCGCAGCATCAACAAGTTTTGAGAGTTTTTCTGCCAAACTTGTTGAAAATTGAATATTTTACTGTGTTTGCTAAAGAGAGGTCTTGTGATTTTTTTTATAAATTAAAAAATTTCTAATATTAGAAAATAAATAACGACTACGAAGAATTTCTCCAAAAAACCACAAAATTTTAGAGTTCTTAGCTACTTCATAAAATGAAAAATATATAATTGTATAAATAATATCATGTACTGAGACAGGTGTGCAGAATTTACAGTAAGTTACATTTACTTTATTTTAAAATTAATGATTATATTAACAACAATAAAACATTCAGTTATAAGTACGTAGCTGATACAAAAACAGGACAAGGCACATAATTGTGTGTTGTAAAATAAAGGAATTGATAATTATTATTATTACAAAAAGATATTTTATGTATAATTACATAAAGGAAACATATCATACTGAGACAGGTGTACTGAATTTACAGTGGATTTATTACTTTAGATTATTACTAAATTGGCACTGGTGTTACAAACAGCTATAAGCTATATATGACAATTTGTAATTCGCCCTTTACTCATAACAATACTTCAAGGGCACCATATTAGGCGTCTATTGCCCGAAATTCCCAGCAAAAAAGTGTATTCTCAGCTTCCTTCTGAAGCCCTCTCCATATATCACCTAAAGTAGGTTGCCAAATTATTAAGGACAGTAAGAATTTTATAAATTCTCGAAAGGTAGTAGCCATTTCCGATGTTTTCAAGTCAGGGGTTAATCAAATCAACGTAAAAAATAGACCTTAAAGGACCACTAGAAGCTAGTCGTGGAGGTAAATGTAGTAGAAAACTAGTCACTACACCTCGCAGCTACAGGAAGATCAAAGACATCTGTCTTGGAAACCAAAAAATGAATGTGACTCGGCTCACTACAATAATTAAAGAGAAAGTGATAGAAGTCTTCAAAAGAATATTCCAGAAATTCCGGCACACCCAGCAGAGACCTGTAATCTCCATAATACAGGAGAGATGATGGTCATGGCTGGGACATGTTTTGAGAATGCCCAATGATAGTTGGCCAAAAAGAGCACTGTTGTTCCATCCGCAAGGGTTCCGTCGGCTCAGGCGTCCCTCTTTCACAATACACCTTTCCAATGACATCGACATCAGAGCGCAGGGAATGCTGTGGAAAGAGGTGACGCAATTGGCGTTTGTGCCCTGTGCTTCCGAGAGGAGCGTTGAGGGTGATGATGATGATATAAATAGAGAAAATGATTTGTGCAGCTATTAGTAGCCTACTAGTGGAGAATACCGGGATGGTACGTATAGAATTATTATTTCATTATAATATAGATAGGTACATGTAGGTTGTTATACCTCTTACATTATTTCATGGTAAAGTATCCGCAATCGAGTGAATCATGAAAACCAAAATTGAAATGAACTTATTATAACCTAAGTATAAAAATATTTAGTGATGGCTGTTGGAAGCACCTAAATGTTGAAACATATTTTTGTTTTTGAAAATTTTCCTTAGTCACATATAAATATTTGTTGATATGATTCAATTTTATTTTAATTTTGTATTGGTATTTCAATGATTGCATTGAGTAATAGGTAAAAGAAACAATTATTTTACTAAGTTTCCAATGTTCACCTGAACATATTTTGAAAAACTCTTCCCAGTTTGTGATTGCGGGTGCATTGCCGTAAAATGAAAGAAGAAGATACAACTTTAGAACCCACATTATTTATTTATTAATTATTCAATAAACAAAAGATGAACAATTCACTACACTAGTTACCTATACATAGTATAAACACAACTGCAAATACATACATGTGTAATAAAATTAAAAGACATTAATTTCATTACAAGAAAAGTCTTTTCCCATAACTTTTCAAGTGTCCTATAAAAGGCAGGTGTTTGAAAAATAAAGATATTTTACATCTCAAATTCAGCTATGAGATTTTCCACTATAGTAGTAGTAGTAGCAATAAAAAATAGAAATATTGTGAAGTTCTTTGTTATATCAATAGTTGTCCAAACATTTTTGGTTCATATGTTTGGTATACTGTTGCAGTGTTGCGCATAATTCAGATAAATGAAAGGAAACATAGACATTTCTCTTGTGTTTCATATACTTTATAAACATGTTTGTAATAGACCATTAAAGTATGACGTCACAGAAAAATGTTTGGAGGTATAGAGTCCCAACACAACGGAACAAAAACAAAAAGTGTTTACCAACATGATCATAATTTATTATTCAATTGTTCAAAGACTAATGTAATGTTAAATAATATGCTTTCGTAAAAGTTAATAAGGTTTATATTTTCATAAAAGGATAAAGTGTATCATGTGAAAGAAAAAGCTTAAGGTGGTATCTTTTTCTAACTGCGTAGTTCTAACTATGTGTGAAAAAGAGATAAAGTGCCATAACACATGCTATCTCAGGTAGTAAATTATTTCAAAGAAGAGCATTGTCATGTAGGTATTATCCTTCCAACTGTCAGTATTGCAAAATCACTCAATATTGAGTGGAACGCCTAAAGAATACCTAATAAAAAAAAACTGTCATTGTCGTTTTTGTTATTATTTTGTCTGATTTTCTTTTTTTTTCTCTTATAGCATAACATCATATTAACATTACAATTGAACATGTGTTATGGTTTGCCCTCCAAGCAAAACCAAATCCATGACCTTTAATGGTCTATATTCTATTTTTGTGGACAGATACATATCACTTAACTATATGATTCCAGTAGCAAATATAGAAAACACATATCACTATTATATAGGTACATTTGTTGTGTTATAACATTTTTACTTGTTTTGATACAGAGCTGTGGTATTTATTCATACCTATAAAGAGACCTCTGAAGCTTAATCCAGCTAAAACGGAATTCTTGTGGGTCGCATCACCTGGCCGACAACTTCTTTTGGATAAAGAGCCCATCTCGATAGCCGACACAGATATTCTACTGTCCAGTAAAGTCTCGATACTCAGGGCACGAATCGATAGCACACTGTCTATGGAGTCCCAAATCTCAAAGACGGTGAGCTCCGCATTTTACCACATCCGCGAAATACGCTCAGTGTCGAAAAACCTTACTCCTGATAGCATAAAAACAGTAATCTCTGCTTTTGTGGTCTCTAGACTAGACTACTGCAATATACTATATGTAGGACTGCCGCAAATTCAACTGAATTGTCTACAAATGGTATTCAATAGCGCTGCAAGGGTTATTTTCTGCGAAGATAGGGGTTGCCACATCACACCTTTGCTGGAAAAGTTACACTGGTTAAGAGTAGGTCAAAGGGTCCAATACAAACTATGCCTTATAGTCTACAAAGCTTTGAACAAAATGGCACCTCAGTCACTTTCTGAACTCTGTGTACCTTCTCAATAAAACACCTGCAAGTAGACCTCTACGCTCAGCTAAGACATCCACCAACATGCTGGACGAGAACAACAGAGCAAACAAGTCCTGCTTCTATGATAGGGCTTTTGTCGTCGCAGGACCCGTCATTTGGAACCGACTCTCCGAGGACCTCCGTAAAAACCAGCTGATACAACGTTCAGGAGCAAGCTGAAGACTTCGCTCTTCCAAAATAGTTTCCCACGCCCTTAAGATGGATGCTCCATTAAACTGCGCCGAATAAATCATCCAATATAATAATATGATATTTTGCAGAACAATTTTGTTATTAATACGGCAAAGTCACTCAATATTGGGTGGAATGCCTAAAGAATAATAACAATTAAAAAAAAAACTATTTTATACACAATCTGCTCCTTTATGAGCAACCTGGGGATAATTGTGATAAAATCTATGTAATTCCAAACAACCAAAAATTAACTAGGCAAAGGTTACCTATTCATTCACATTTTTATTTCTTAAATTATGGTGGTGCATACAAGTAGTATTGATTTTGATAAAAACATAATCATGTTTTAATTTAATAAATCAATAATTTATGCTTCTGAGAAATTGGTCTTAAGACTCTTAAGCTTTAGCTAACTATTCGATGTAGTTAATGACAAATTGTATTCTAATGAGCAGCTTACCTGCAGTTCCCCCATTCTAAATAAATGCTGCCAGCAAGATTGAATTGCAATAGTCTGTTAAAAGCATTTTAAAGAATTATTTTATGTGTAATTTTAAAACTGTTAATGGTAATGGTATTAATTTTAAATGTACGTATGTGTTTAAATATATATCAAAATAAAATTTAACTGCAACACTGAAAAACGTCAATATTGACTTCACACCTACAATTATCACAATACTGACTTCACTTAACAACTTACAAACGATATTGAGCTTTATTCATATTTGACTAGAGATTATTAAACATTTAAATACATAATATACTGATCACAAAAACACACGAAATATCCTCGCGAAAGACATCCGTAGTAAAAATTGGTAATACGAATCTGCTTGGAATGATGACAGCTGATAATACCATAGAAATTGATGTAAACCATGGGCTGAGTTCACGATAGCATGATTATCGCTCGACGTCGAGTGACCTGAGCGACCATGAAGTTGCAGTGAGTGGCGAATGTCACCCCGGATATCGTGAACAACTTTGAGCGTTTTATGATCCAAATGTCATTGTAATGGCGCAATTTTCGTAAAATTCATTCGCGATCTGAAAAATCTGCACTAACTTTTTTAATTTCTCTTCCATTTCACATCTTTAACTAAAAAAATATGATTTTCTATTTTGAAAAATTGTATACGACAAGAATACACCATAATTACGATTAACTTCGCATTTGTTTTGACAGCCATCATCACTCAAACGTCAAGTTAACTGTCAGAGCGATAATCACCCTGCTATGAATTCGGTTGTTCGGTTGTACGCCCGACGACATCCTGAACGCGAAAGTGCGAGTCGTCGGGTGACTCGCTCCGGGCGCGTGAACGGCTGGAGCGTCGTCGAGTGATCACTCGACGACTCTATGAACGCTGCCCTGGACCTAAATAGAGTAATGGACAGACACTTTGGTAAACATTTTGTAGCTGCGCGGGGAGGGGAATGACGACCATTTTGTAAGAAATAAATTTTGTTCGGTGCGTCGCATTTGGGCTGCGTTCAGACAGTCACCGAGTGATCACTCGACGACGCATATTTTGAAAGTACCTATACAATGCCAGTACGCATTCATAGTGTTCATGTACTGTATGTTACTATGTTTTCAAAATGTGTAACAAAATAAGAATTATAGTCTCAGAAAATATACTCGATTTCTGCGTAATTGTCATTTATAATTTCTGACGCTGATTCAGTGAATTCGTTTAGATAAATTTAGGATGTAAACTTGTAACAAGTATTTGGGAAGTATACAAGCTCAGAAAGTTAGATAATGGAATAATTTAAAAAAAAGTATAAAGCAATTAGTTATAAACTAATCAAGTAGTTATTACTTTAACTGTTAATTTAAAAGATACATATTAAAATAATTTATTCCTTCGTTAGAGACAAAAATATTTTTATCATTTAAAAGAAACACAAAAGTACTTGAATGCTACTATAAAAAGGCGCCAGTCAAATAATAATAAAAATATTAATTATTTAAATATATTCATAATTTACGTCTTTTAAACGTCGGCGAATTTAAGAAATTATAACAAAAAGTAAATCCAAAAAAAAAAATTTTTTAAAAGTTATAAAAGCAATAAAAAAAATAATAAAAAGACGTAAAAAATAATGGCGCCATTACGATAACATTGGGTCATAAAACGCTCTAAGTTATTCACGATTATCCGGATTACATTCACCACTCACTGCAACTTCATGGTCGTTCAGGTCAAACGACGCCGAGTGACATTTATGCTCCCATGAACCAACCCTTGTATTTGTATGTTAGGCTTGTTCTTGCTCGGTCATTTTTGGGAGCGATCTGATCTAGTACAATTGTCCTACGGAACTAGTACGCTCTTCTAGTACTATTAGTACTATTAGTTCACTGAATATTTCCATGTCAAAATTATTCAGTCATGAATGTAGTACATGTACTAATAAGAATACAGGATGCATATTATACTAATTAGTACATGTTCTAATAAGAATTTAGGATGCATACAGAGTACATACATAGGAAATGCACATTTATGTAATTTTGTGATTATGAAAATCAATACTTAGTAACTAACAAAGAGAAAATTCAGAGAATATTTTATTTTCCTTCATAATTTGCAGGCATTGGATTTTCATTTCAATAAATTTTAATAATTTTGCTATCGACAGTAGGTACCTACTACATTATTATTTTATGTTTATGAGACGTTCATAAGGGATAATATTTTAACTAAAGTAGCATTCACATTGCTTCACTTTGGATGATCATCCAGAGTGTCAGGGTCAAACCTGTTCATCGAAAGTGAACACGTCTGTTCACATTTGTTCATCCTATGCTTTCACTGCCATGTCTACTTTCTCACTCATGTTGTATGTAGTTTGACGTATTTTCGTATAAAAATAATTAAACAAATTCAAAAATGAAAAATAAATTAATATAGCTCTCGACTGCATAATAATGTACATGATTCTGACATTCAATACAAATTCATAGAGAATAAAACAAATAATAAGATGAAACTTGTTTATGGTCGTTTCAGTGAAAGGACCTTTCTTCAAAATTATGACGAGTGGTAATCTCTTTCCTCCGTCATCGCTAGTATCACTATTGATGAAACGCCTGTTCACACCTGTTCATCTTGGAGGATCATCCGGAGTGATCACTGAAAGTGAACGTATGTGAACGACCCTTAAGTAAGTCTACTAACTTACAACACCGTTATATAAGTTATATGTAATGATACTTTTTCGTCCTTATTGGCGCCATTTTCAATGTTCATAGCAAAACAAAATACTAAAAAGGTCTAACACCAATCTATCTATCTACCACTCTGTATTAGAATACTACCTACTAGAATGTACTTGTACAGTACTTGGTGCTTCCTTATTAGTTCTTTGACGTCACTGAACTAAAAGAACTAATAAGAAGCAAAAGAGAAGGCACTATATCCTTTATAGAATCATCACATCAACTATCTCACTCCCACTCGTTTAAAGTTCTGACATAAACCGAGTGGCGCCGAGCGAAGATGCCGAACGTCACTGGCATTACTTTAGTTCTGTCCGATTGGGAATGAATGAACTAAAAGAACTAAGATAAGATACGGAATAGTTCATTCTAGTACAGTACTGGGAATTAGTTCCTAATAGTACCTAGTACATGTACTACACAAGCCTATTGTATGTTCAGTTGTTTTAAAAATGTTTCAAGTTTTTGCACATCAGTTGAATTTTTCATATCGGTTTTTGTTTTTATATCTAGAAGAATAGGAATCATCTTATGATTAACATGGTGATGTGCGCTATAAATGGTTGTGGTTGTAAATCCAATCCAACTTTCGCAGGATTGTCATATTTTCGGTAAGTTGTTTTGTATTGTAGTTTTTATCTTAATATATTGCGATTTTAAAGTCGTTTATATTATAATTCGTATACTTATAAATGATCATAATAATGTTATAAACGTTCTATATAATTATCTGTCCTTATTCTCCTATATCTACACTTGTAACTTGTTTTCCATTCTGTCATCTGACAATACAAAGAACCTACAATCTGATGTTTGGTTTGTTTACCCGTTAGAATGAAATGTTTCATGCATACAAATCTAATCAGGTTAATGATATTATCGCATGTTTATAAACAAAATCATTTTTTGTAGTTTTCCAAAGGATCCAGAAAGGAGAAACTGGACATTATCCAATATTTGACACCAAGTAAACGTAGTGTTTTGTGTTCAAAAACATCTCGTTTTTCTGCGAGGTTGGAGAAAAACGTCATTCTTACGAAATATCCTGAGTTTCCCGCTCATTTGCAAGTTCGTGTGTTTTATATTATTCATTTAGATATATCCTTCAATTGTCATTCATTCTCTCCATATTGTGTGTATATGAAAACAAAGTTTAGAAATAAATAATGATTTTGAAATGAAATACTCAATTTTATTTACTCATCCTATTCCCTATTTCATCAAGTATATGAAAACATTAAGTTATGTGGCATTGTAATTATTTTAAGAAGTAAATATAATGTTTTCTGATACTGTGAATAATTTCCATACATTGCCCATACAAATGTTAAATAAAGTATTTCCTACAAAATGGCCACCGTCGATTTCCCTTCCTCACTTTTTGGCTTCGCTGTCATTCATACAAATTACTATAAACGTTCCATCCCCTACCTACATACATCCATGATGTAAACGGCGTAGTCACATACAGTGTGACCAGATTTTATTTTACAAAATTACTTTAGTATAAATATTTATTACTAGCGTATGTAACCCGGCATCGCTCGGGTTTAATTAAACAGAAAACCGTGCAAATACATGGGTTAAAACGACAAAAGGTAAATATAGAGGATAGGTGAACTACTCAAAAAACTAATTATGAATTTTCAAGTTATAATCATGTGAGTATGTAGTTTTCTACCAGAGAAATGATAATCCATCCAAAATAAGTTGATTTAATGCACACAAAATTAATTATTTGCATATTTTGTCCACGATTTACACATCACAATCAAAACAAGTATCGGACGCCATGTTGACACTAAAATAGAGGAAATGAATTGCAGGTTTACCAATATGACATAAACAATGCATATCATAGAGAACTGTCGTATCGTAGAACATAGTTCTGTCAGAACATCAAGTGGTCCAACTGACACCTTCAGGGTCACCACTGGAGTCCAGCAGGGCTGTATATTGGCACCTTTTATCTTTGCCATAATTATGGACTACCTGCTCAGAAAATCTATTCTGGGCCCTGGCGGTGTGCCTTTATCACAGCGTGAAAACAGTGAGACGTCTGTGGGAGTGCTGCACGATCTTGAATATGCGGATGATCTAGCCCTTTTTGATACATCTGTGGACGGATTACAGTGCAACGCTAATGCTCTTTATGAAAATTCCTTGCGCCTTGGCCTTCGTATCAACGCTGGTAAAACGGAGTACATATGTAATAGTACATGCACGAGTACTCACACCCCACTAATGGTTGGCAATTCCCAAATATCTCAGGTTAGTAAATTCAGGTACCTGGGAGCAACCATAACGCCAGAGGGTGATCTCCGGTCGGAATTACCAATCCGCATAGGAGCAGCTAGCGGGGCTTTCAACAACATGAACAAAGTTTGGAAGGCGTCTGGACTCAGCATCAGGACAAAATGTCGCTTGTTCAATGCGTGCATCATCCCAATCCTTCTATATGGCTGCGAGTCTTGGCACTTAACCAAGGCTCAAGAGCGGAAGATACTAAGCTTTGAAAACAAGTGTCTTAGAAGGATTTTGGATGTCAGATGGTATGAACATGTTACAAATGATGCTGTGCGCCGGCGCACCCAGCAGAGACCTGTAATCTCCGTAATACAAGAGAGACGATGGTCCTGGCTGGGACATGTTTTGAGAATGCCCAATGATAGTTGGCCAAAAAGAGCACTGTTTTTCCGTCCGCAGGGGTTCCGTCGGCCCGGGCGTCCCTCTTTCACAATACACCGTTCCTATGACAACGATATCAGAGCGCAAGGAATGTCGTGGGAAGAGGTGACGCAATTGGCACAGAGACGCTCTGAATGGAGGAGGCTGGTTTCTGCCCTGTGCTCCCGAGAGGAGCGTTGAGGGCGATGATGATGATGATGATGATCATAGAGAAAAATGATAAATTTTCAATAAAAAAATTAATTAAATCCATAAATACCATATATATCACTAATTTTATAAAATTAAAGTAATAAATGTGTTTTTGCATATATTAGCACCTTACTACCTAACAAACCTAACCCGCAATCAGTCAACGTAATAAATGTGTTTTTGCATATATTAGCACCGTACTACCTAACAAACCTAACCCGCAATTAGTCAACGTAATAAATGTGTTTTTGCATATATTAGCACCGTACTACCTAACAAACCTAACCCGCAATCAGTCAACGTAATAAATGTGTTTTTGCATATATTAGCACCTTACTACCTAACAAACCTAACCAGCAATCAGTCAACGTAATAAATGTGTTTTTGCATATATTAGCACCGTACTACCTAACAAACCTAACCCGCAATCAGTCAACGTAATAAATGTGTTTTTGCATATATTAGCACCGTACTACCTAACAAACCTAACCCGCAAACAGTCAACGTAATAAATGTGTTTTTGCATATATTAGCACCGTACTACCTAACAAACCTAACCCGCAATCAGTCAACATAATAAATGTGTTTTTGCATATATTAGCACCAGACTACCTAACAACACAAATACAGTATATACGAAAAAGGATTTATAATAATAATATGAGGTATGTCTATTTTCGATTTAATAAATTGTAATAATTTTCCCATTTCATTATTTTGACTTTTTACCCCGTTTAATTTTGACTTCCATTGTATTTTGTCCAGTAAACATTGTTTTTGTTATGTTGGTAATTATGATAACCATACAAATTTCAATATGGCCTCCGATATTTATAGGATACTTGTGATACGTCAAGGGCATACGAAAAATGCAAATATTTATTGTTGTGCTTAAAAAATCCACAATTATGCGCCGGATTCTTGTTCTCCTGGTTGAATACTATACATCTACATAAAAATAATTCAAAATTATCAAGTATTTATGCGTTCACAACAACTTCATAAATTCCCGACAAAATCTTATTGAAAAAAATGGAGTAAGCATTTACATGGATAAAAGAAGTAAAAAGCTCTTCCCAATGAGAAAACTTGATTTTTGACTCCCTACATGCCCATATATAAGAAACAAAAAATAGGTAGGTACCTACATCAAAAAAAAACATTGCAAATCTCTTCTCAATGAAAAATCTTTAAGTCTGATACCTCACACGCCCATATTTAGGTAAAAAAAATAGGTAGGTACTTATATCGAAAAAAGTGCTAAAAACTCTTCCCAATGAAAAATCTTGAAGTTAGACACCTCACATGCCCACATTTATGCAAAAAAATAATAAGTAGGTACCTACATGGAAAAAAGTGCTAAAAACCTCGTCCCGATGAAAAAGCTTGAAGTTAAGAAACCCCACATATCGGTAGGTACCTACGTGCAAAAACTACTAAAAACCTCATCTTAATGTAAAAACTTGAAGATTGTCATCCCAAATTTCTATAAAAAAGGATGAATATCCCATTTGGTGAAAAAAATTGTAGGCACATAAATGTTAAAATATAATTGCCCACATTCGAATTGGTATTTTTGGCTTGCAGTACATACATGGGTATTTGAAAGATTTGCTATGAAATAAAAAAAAAGTCAAGAATATATTGTCACCTATGTACTCTGTATTCCCAAAATAAAACATTGTTTATTCAACGAAACAGGATGGCACAAATCACTCCAAGGGGTGGATTGCCTAAAGTAGCATTCACATTGCTTCACTTTGGATGATCATCCAGAGTGTCAGGGTCAAACCTGTTCATCGAAAGTGAACACGTCTGTTCACATTTGTTCATCCTATGCTTTCACTGCCATGTCTACTTTCTCACTCATGTTGTATGTAGTTTGACGTATTTTCGTATAAAAATAATTTAACAAATTCAAAAATGAAAAATAACACTTAAAATAAATTAATATAGCTCTCGACTGCATAATAATTTTGTACATGATTCTGACATTCAATACAAATTCATAGAGAATAAAACAAATAATAAGATGAAACTTGTTTATGGTCGTTTCAGTGAAAGGACCTTTCATCAAAATTATGACGAGTGGTAATCTCTTTCCTCCATCATCGCTAGTGATCACTATTGATGAAACGCCTGTTCATCTTGGAGGATCATCCGGAGTGATCACTGAAAGTGAACGTATGTGAACGACCCTTTAATTATAATAATAATAATAAAAAAAACATTGTTTATGGATTTTATAGGTAAGACTATTATTATTCTACAGTATAGTTTTCTATGGTTTCATAATGTCTTCCATTATGAAAATAACCCAAAATGTCAAAAATATGCAGTTTTAACTCATGTAATTCAAGAGCTTTTCTCATTAGCAAACACAATATTTTATTACGAAAATAAACCCTAAATATTTAGTTTCAGAATTGTTGTGTTTATTGTTACATCCATCTTGAAATTAATTCAATACAATGAAAAATGTTTGACTGTGAATATTGCTATTTGCTAAACCTCGCATATATTCTTCATACATTTTGTTGCCAATTTTGAGACATTGTCGCATTAAAATTGTAATATCTTTATCAATATAATAAGGTATTTAAAATATTTTTAGCCTTAAACCTGCTCAGAAGATGAGACCTCGTATAGAGTGTATTATTTTACTTCGGTCTTTCCCAATTTCAGAGTCCATTAAGGACATACGAACATACATACATACGAACGGACTCAAATATTTATGTGTGGATTCTATGTACAAAACAACTAAATTCTTCAAAATGGTATAGAAATTTGAAATACGTATTTCAAAAACTTCTCGGTTTTCTTAAACAACATTTTCTCACAGTACCTTTTTCTACAACACATACCGAGTATTTGTACCGACTATTGTTAATGTCAATACCAGAACTATTTTCGAACGAAAAATGTTACATGCTTAATTTTATAAAAAACACAAATAAATCTTGAAAGACTTGAAATTCCGTATATTTCGTTTCGAACATTAATATTTCGCATGTGTAGGACAGATCACATCGTGGATTGCGTGTTTATTTATTTCGGTAATTTTACACATTTTTTTACAATATTTTTGTGTTTAGAGCACGTAGGAGATGAAAAAATATATACGGGCGTATTTTAATTTATGAGAAATATTGTTCCTTTGGTATTGTCTGAGGGTGGTTTTATCAATAAAATAATTCTGAACATGTGAACCGCGTATAATAAATTTGGTTCGTAGCGTCGTGTCTATAAGCAATGTTTTTGGTTTTTGCCGATCTATCTCTATAGGGCTGGGTTCACGATAGCATAAATATCGCTCGACGTCGAGTGACCTGAGCGACCATGAAGTTGCATTGAGTGGCGAATGTCACCCCGGATATCGTGAACAACTTTGAGCGTTTTTATGATCCAAATGTCATTGTAATGGTGCCATTTTCGTAAGATTCATTCGCGATCTGAAAAATCTGCACTAACTATTTTAATTTCTCTTCCATTTCACTTCTTGAACTAAAAAAATATGATTTTCTATTTTGAAAAATTGTATACGACAAGAATACACCGTAATTACGATTAACTTCGCAATTGTTTTGACAACCACCATCACTCAAACGTCAAGGTAACTGTCAGAGCGATAATCACCCCGCTATGATTTCGGTTGTTCGGTTGTCATCCGACGACATGCCTGAACGCGACAGTGCGAGTCGTCGGGAGACTCGCTCCGGCTTCGTGAACGATCGGAGCGTCGTCGAGCAACACGTCGAGCAATGCGTCGAGTGATCACTCGGCGACTGCATGAACGCTGTCTTCTACGATCTACGACATGAGTTTGTCTATGTGTGTCAGAGGTTTGGTCTGTCAGTCTTTGACTGAAAAAATATTTTCATATTGTATGGGGCGTTGAGTTCATAATTACTATATTACTTTGTTTAAGTAGAATCAGAGTGTTGTTAAATAATAGGATAAATTTAAAAAAATCTATGTAAAAAGTGATGGCGTTTTTAGAGGTATGGGTTAATAATAATATTACTCCTTCAAATTTTTGTTTCCCTCCCTTTATTATCCTAATTACTAGATAATTTTAAGCTAAATATACGATATCACATTATCTTATACATTTAAATATTCGTAACATATCATTGAAGAGTTGTAGCAATATAAAGTTGTAAAAATATATAAAATATTTGGGACATGCAAACAATACATATTTATTATTGTTATCAGTTAATTGTTATAATTCCATAGGACCATAAAAGTTTTTAGTATCCATTTTGATGAAACATTCAATTTAAGTGATCAACTCATACAAAGTGTCAAATTTTGAGAAAATCTAGTTATGTTTTTTTTTCATTTTTCAAAAAAATATGTCTAGTAGTGTAATGAAGAGAATTTAATGAATATAAAATTACCATGGTCACAAAAGTGAATCTTAAATTCTTTTCAGATTTGTATCTGTGGTTGTATAAATGCTAACATTATAACCATTATTGTTTCCAGTGGAGAAGGTTTAACTTCTTTGATGTAAAGAAGAATGTTGATAATGGTAAAGTAGCAGAGTGCCTTCAAGATACGACTATAGAAGTTTGTACTAGTGGAAATTCCTATTTAGTTATCGGAGATGGCAACGGATGGGTGCGACTCATTACAAGGGCCTGGGTTGTCACTTCATTTAAGGCCTATGAAGTCAGCATATCTTTGGCCGTGCAGTTAAAACAAGATCCATATTTAGTTACAATTGGAGTACGTCATTTTTGTTAAAACGTGTTTTTCAGATAAATCTTATTCTCTAATATACACATCACATCAAAACCATATTATTATAAAAAAGAATTACTTTTTCATTACAATTTTGACATGCACATGTTTTATTATAGGAAGATGAAGCTGGTGTGAACCATCCATTGATAAAGGTGTGGGATTTATCGCACCAAGATAGACAAGGAAATCCACTGTGTTTGAGAGTCTCCAGAGCTGTGCCATCTCACTTAAGAGGCACATCAGCTACAGTGTTAGCAGTTCATGATAATAAGGTTACACAAGATTTATATCTTTGTTTTAGATTACTATGTTGATGTTTATCTTAACGCATACAAAATTAAAACAAATGTTTTCTTCTACTATAATGATTTTTATTGAAAGAAACATCTTTTGATTTTTAAGGACATTGTCCATTTAAAAATTGCATTAAAAACTAAAGTGAAACTAGCTTGTAAGGACAAATCAAACTGTCATTCCATACTCTCAGCCTAACATTACAAGGGATATGGCGTGAGGGTATGCATAGATAGATATCAAAAACTTTCCTACATGGAAAGCATTAATTACACTCGTTATTTTATTGTTATATATTTAGAAGTGAAATGTGAATTATACCTTTAATAGATTTTGTTTTCTTTGGATAGAATCTAATGGCTGTAGGGTTCGGAGATGGATCTGTGACGTTGTTCAGAGGTGATATTGCACGATCTAGAAGTAGTAAAATGAAAACATTGCCAGATCCCGGTAACACAGCTATCACTGGGCTTGCATTCAAGTCAGTTAATTGATAATTATTGTAATAATAATCTCAAATAAGTTGCATAAGTTTTCCTTACACTCTACATATGTATTAATTATTATTTTTAGAGGCACTAGTCATTTATTTGTGGCCAGCAGATCATCAGTGATGATCTATAATATTGGGAGCAGTGGTAAAGAAAAAGTCATTGTTATGCATCCACCAGGTTGTAAACCAAATTGCACTGTTATGGCTGATCAACAATTTGTCGTAGCAAGAAAGGATGTAAGCTTTAATTATTATGCAAAATGTTTTTTTTTGAGGATATCTAAAATATTTAGTGTGGTTAATTGTATCAAAATTTAATGACTTATTTTTATTTTATGGACAATGTTTCTTTTGAGAGGTTTGTTACCCAATATATTTCACATACAGTTATGTAGATAAACTTTGATTTTTTTTCATATAAATTGTATTGATTTTCAGGCTATATATTGTTACACTGTGGACGGTGTAGGATCTTGCTATGCGTTAATAGGTGAAAAGAAGAGAGTGGATTGGTTTAGAGGTTATCTGGTGACAATTTTCAAAGAAACGAAAAGCATAGATGAGGAAGGCGGCATTTTATCAATCACTCTATTAGACATACAAAACAAAGTCATAGTGTTCTCTCTGCCTGTAGATGATGTGAAGGGTGTCATAACCGAGTGGGGAGCATTTCACATCATTACGGAAGATAAACAAGTTCATCATTTAGATGAAAAAGATCTGCAATCCAAATTGAGCCTGCTCTTCAAAAAGAACTTGTATGATGTAGCAATAAGAATAGCAAGTAGCCAGCAGTATGACACTGATGGACTCATTGACATTCGCACTCAGTATGGAGATCATCTTTATAAGAAGGTGGAAAATGTTATAACGGAATGACAAATTCCTACCAATAGACATATACATTTTGGAAAACAAGATTGTTTATTGAAATAAACACAAATTGACGTACTATATTTAATAATACGTGCAGTAACCTGGTTTCGAGTTACAAAGTCATTGCCAAAACTCTTAAGTCAATACCAGATCTTTACACCTAGTATTAAATAAAACTCCAACAATTTGTATTTATTTCCATAAATTAATATGGAGTTTTACAAAACAAATGTCAATTCAATCAATAAAGAAGTTTGTATATTTTTATTTTAGGGTGATCCAAAGGGAGCCATTGAACAATATATCAAAACAATAGGGCGACTGGAAACTTCATACGTCATTAGGAAATATTTGGATTCTCGGCATCTAGAGCCATTGACACTCTATCTCCAAGAGCTTCACAAGAAAGGTTTGGCAACAGAAGATCATACGACTCTCTTGCTAACTTGCTTTGTCAAATTGGATCAGCACGATCAACATGGCAAGCTGAGAGAGTTCATAAAGGCAAAGGACAGAGTTATAGATTTTGATGTTGAAATCGGTATCAAGGTTTGTAACATTTAAATTGGACACTTTTCAACTGTACCCTGTTTTGATTGTTCGTCTCTTTTTTTTATATTTTTGATTAGCGTGTTGGGAGACAATTTTTACATGATTGACATTTACTGTAGTTTATTCTTTGTTTATTAAGACACACGAGTTCGCCGGTAGCCTGGAGGTAGAGTCTTGGCCTCGTGAACAAGGGGTCCGTGGTTCGATTTTAGGTACCGGCAAACTCCCCTTTCACGACACAAGCTTTTAGTAGTTTACCGTGAAAGGTTTATCCGGCTGTATTTGGGTTTATAACAAACAAAACCCAGATATATCTTTTTTTTTTAATGTGCTGTACCAATTTGGAACATTGCATATTTCTGACTACTGGTTGTATTAATTTTATTTAATTTTATTAGGTATGCCGACAAGTTAGCACTGATGATGCATTGTATCTAGCAAAGAAACATGGTCAACATAATTGGTATTTAAAAATAGTGACAGAGGATAAAAAGAACTACTTGGAGGCTTTAGATTATATTTCAGATTTGCAGTTTGATGATGCAGATTTTTATATGAGAAAATATGGAAACATTCTTATCCAATATGTTCCTGTTGAAAGTACACAGTTTTTGAAAAGTATGTTTCTTTAATATGTTTGATTTTTAAGTATTTTATTTTTAACAAAATATTCTATATTTGTACTTACTTAAATTTAATTACTTATATTTAAGCTCTGTGCACTGATTACAAACCCAAAAGTAAACCACTAGTGGATGATGAAATGATTGCTGGAGTAATTGCTCGTAATCAGGAGGATAGAGCAAGACCAGAAGATTATATTCATCTCTTCCTTAACAATTCAGAAATGCTAGTGGAATTTCTAGAACACTTAGTGAAGTGTGAATCTAATTGGTCAACACTTATTTATAATACACTCATAGAGCATCATTTACACGTCTGGTCTAGCCTCAGAGATGAGCAGATGTTGAATTTATATGAACAGAAAGTGGTGACATTGTTAAAAAATCCAGATGCAAATTATGATAAGGATCAAACTCTAATCATTTGCCAGATGCTGAACTTTAAGTCTGGACTTCTGTATCTCTATGAGGACAATAAACTGTAAGTTTTATAAAAAAAAACATAAAATTGTGAAGCTGACCACAGCTGATCAAAAAATATTTCATTATTTGTTATAATTCATACATTAACGAAAAAAAAAACCTTTACATAAATAACACAAGTAAATTAACTTGTTAATTGTATCATATATCCAGGAAATTGTACAGTATTATTTAGATACGTACAATTTTGTTATAGTTTGTATCCTGCATCCAGGAAATCATTCAGTATTATTTAAGTAGATTAATATAATTGGACAGCATTAATGTGTGGTTTACATGCCAAAACACCTCAAAGAAACCATAATTTATTTAGATTATAATTATTGTTGGCAGACATTAAAGTGTCATTTACATGCCAAAGGACTTCAAGGACACTGTACAGTTCATTGATTCTAGGGCATTACATCTAAAATATTAACAAATAGATTAAATGAGAATCTTGGAGACATATAGGTAATCACGTCAAAAGTTACATAAGTAAACAATGAAATTTTTCCTCAGTGGAGCTACCAACTCCAAGAACACATTGCCTAATTAATTAGATGTGTAATTTTGTTATAGATTTGAACAGATCCTCCGCTACCACATGTCACAGGGAGATGCTGAATCAGCTGTGGTTTGCTGCAGGAGATTTGGTAGTCAGGAGCCTCACTTGTGGGTGGAACTGTTATGGTGGCCACCTCCTCCGCAGTACCTCACCGAAATTCTCAATGTTATATGTGAGTGTTGTACAACTATATTATAACTATTCATGCTTCAGGTTAACGTATCTGATGCAAATGAGACGGCCAATGTGGTACATAGGTAACTCTCTTGCCTTTGAATCATAAGGTCCAAAATTCAATTCCCAGTCATTATAAGAGAATTTAGGCTGGTAGCTTAATTGGACAAAGCATTCCTCGCGTTAAGGTAGGGTTGCGGGTTCGAGTTCCATCCAGGGTATCACTAAATAAGGTGACATTGTCTTTTCTAAGCCTTACATGGTTGTTTCATGTGTTAAATTTCCATGATCTGTCAAAGTCGAGCGATAACGAAACCATGGAAAAAGTAACCACGAATATAATGATGACAAATATCTTGAGGATATTGAAAAGCATTTTCGTTGATTTCCATAGATCCTATAACATCAATTCTATCTCAGCTTTGTTTATTGAAACAGTAAAACGGAAAAAAAGATGGATTTTTAAGAAAAGTTTGGTGATAGTTCGCTTATTGAGACCGCCCATAAGTTAAATGAAAGAGCAAAGTCAAAAACGAATCTACAATATTTAGTAATATGTGAAGAATACAGTGAAAGCACCCTGGATGGCAAATAATTATGATTCGGTTAAAAGCAGATATTTTTTCTTGAAAACAAATAAGTTTTACAATATATTCTACAACAACAATAAAGCTCTATTTACAACATACGAATTTTGAAAGGTTAGTTACGGTGGTAGACCTACCACCATAAGCCCAAACTGATTAAACATAATCTAATTCTTCTTCTCAAAGTGCCATGTCAGGTCCCCCCGACGTCGGCTATCACCCTGGCGTAGGCCTCTCTGTCCTGTGCCAGCCGGAACAACTCCTCCACCCTCCGAACTCCGGTCCACTCTCGGATATTTCTCAGCCAGGACGTCTGCCGCCTTCCCACACCACGACTACCCTCAATTTTTCCTTTCAAAATGAGTTGGAGCAAACTATCTATATAACATAATCTAATAAACTCGCAAAATATAATACCATATTATAAATACAACCAAAACCGGTTTTAGAAAATCAAAAGTACAGGATCTATTATGACAGATATAAGAGATAGATAAATACATCATAATGGACCCAATTTAGTATTACATGATAAACAAAATAAAATTACGTATCTAATAAATATCGTTGTCCCAAATACACATAATATACAAACAATTGTTCCAGAAAAAATATCTAAATATACAGAACTAGCAGGAGAAATAAAAAATATTGGGCATTCTAGGTTCGTTTACATAATACCTTAAGTTATGTGAGCCACAGGGGTAATACTGAAATCCTTAATAAATAATTTAGAAAAATTTGATTTACCGGTAAATTAACCGCTATTTACTATGCATTTTGAGAAGCTCTGTGGACGCTGCGAATACCGCTAAACTTGTATCATTAAGTCAATTGTTCCTTCACCTATTTTTCTCAAAAATCTCATTAAATTTAATGGATAATCAATCTATATTTGGAGAGATATTAACATTAATGTGTTTTATTTTGTGACAGCTAACCAGAGATTGCTCTCTCCATTGCTGGTGATAGATTGCCTTTCCAACTCTACAATGTACTCCCTAGGAGATGTAAGAAAGTTAGTGTACATATATTGTTAACTGTTGTTTAGTATGCACCATATACTTTGAACTGACCTTATTCAGACAAAAACTGAATCAAAAAATTTTGGTCTACATAGGATGTTGATCATCTGAATATATATTTTTTCAGTCAGTTTGTTTTCTACTGGACAATCAAAACTTTATGTAGATAAGAAATAGAGCCCTATGTATATAACAGATTTTTTTTCTGGATTAAATGGCAATGATCGTGAGGATAATTTGGAACCTAGAAGACAAAATATCTTCTATTGACATCTGTTACGAAAGCTCTCAATGATGTCATATATTAGGTATTTATTTTATTCTATATTTATGATAATAATTGAATAGCAAAGATTTTATTTTGCAGATATTTGATGGATGTGCTTTCGGGTGAAAGTGAAATAATAAATGAGGAAACGCTACTTGCAAATAAATACCGTGGTGAAGCTGATAAAGGTCGGGAAGCTTTACGTATTGCAGCAGAAAAACCTATAACTTGTCAGGCCTCCAGGTGTGCTGCGTGCAAGCATCAACTGGACCTGCCAGCCAGACATTTCCTATGTGGACACAGCTACCACCAACAGTTAGTTCTCCCACTTAAATTATTGATTACCAATATGTTACCCACGGGTGGACTGATATATTATACAAATGCAGTTAACCTGTGTATGATATGTTCGACATAAAGATTTTTTTATCAGAGGAAGCCCACAAAATATTCAAATCAAATATTTTTTTTTTGAAATAATATTGTGCACATTAAATATATGAATGCATTAAACGTAATTAAACATAATTATTTCTTTCAATAATAATAATGCCATGTTTGATACAACTACAGACAGATAAATACTCCTACCACCCCCTTCACTTTTTGTATTTTTTTTATCACTTCTTTTTGATTATTGTTGTTTTCTCTGGCTGTGTGTGTATATATATATATATATGTTATTGATAAGTTTTTCGCGACGAGGTATGTATGTATAGATTGTCTTTGCACATCGCGTGTTTGAGTTTTGTGGTGAGCTTTCGAATGCGCCCGGGCATCCATTGTCAAGCCGACTGACTACTTCTTCCTGAGCCTCTCGCTTTGTTGTGGAACCTGTGAAGCCCTAATCCTACCCCCACCCCTACATCTTCACAGGTTCCACTGCGAAGTGAGAGGCTCAGGAAGTAGTAGAAATATATATGGGTGTTTGTTTATTTTGTAAGTTTTACTTTAATTTTCAGTTACTTTGAGTATTTTTTTTATTTTTGCTGTTATAATTTAGTTATTGAGTTTGTACCTTTGGGTTGGTTGGAAGAGATTGCACTTTTGCTATAAACTCCTCCTCTGTATGTTGATTGTATTTAATTTTGAATGCATACTTTCTATGAAATTGTTTTTAATCAATGTAGTGTAAAGAATAAATAAATGAATTTAAAAAATAAATAAATAAATTACAGCTGTTTCCAAAGTTTCTCTGAAAATGAGATGGAATGCCCTGCTTGTGTTCCTAACAACACTAAACTTAAAGAAGTACTGCAAAGTCAAGGTGTCACGGCTCAAACTACAGAAGCATTCCACACACAACTTAAGAGAGCACAAGATTGGTAAGCCACATTCACATTTTATCCTGATGCTTCTGAAAACCTGAAATGAAACTAGAAATGGTCCCAACGTAGTGTATCAAGTGTGTGATTTTTATTTGTTTCTGTTGTCATATAATTGTTTACACCTATACGGACAACTTATTTTTGATTATACAATTTTAATGGTTTGATTTCAGTTTTACTGTTGTTGCCGAGTACTTTGGTCGAGGAGTATTCAACAAACTAACTGTAATACCCGATACTACTTTCTCAAAAGATTCCCCAGTATCAGAAAATGATAATATTGTGAAAACCCAGAATATTGCACAGAAGAAACCTACAATATCTGAAAATCTCAATTATGGACCTGGTGCTGAGGCAAGATTACGAATCGAGGAAGGAAACAACACAAGACAAAGTGAGTGTTCCCAATATTTTAATAAGTCCAGGAAATATTATGTATGTATGTATGAAAATTATAAATCAATATTTTCTTTTCAGTCATTAGTTGCGATAGTCAGAAACCTGTTGCTGCAAAGAGTTCAATAATCATTCCGGCTTCAGAAGGCCGAATGAGACTAATGGAACAGAAGCAGAGAGAGAACCTTTATAGTTCTAGTTTAGAAGCTAATATAACAAGATATAATACTACAGATCCTCCCGTTACAAAACATCATTTAGGAACAACCTACATGAACACCTCTAATGACTTTCTTGATGCTGATTCTAAAAACAGCACACCCAGGAAGGAATCCCCAATGTTGTTAAAAAATAAAGCTCTAGCTAGGAATGCTCTTGATAATGTTAGCAATGAGAGCACAAATCATTCCATACACTCTAACAAGTCTCTCAATATATCTAAAGCAGTCACTAATCCATTTGAAGATGAGGAGACATATGACGAAAGTAAAAATCCTTTTTCGGAAGATACATCCAAGAATCCGTTTGAAGAGGATGATGAAGATGATGGATATATGGACAAAAACTTGAATCCATTTGCTTAGATCTTTATGTATTATTATTATTGAGGTCACACGTCACAGTCATTATTTCTATTTTTACAAGTCCTTTATTATTATTTGTGTATATTCTAGAACAATATACTTTTTTTATTTCCATATAGTAAATTTAATATGAATACATAATTCATATAACATTCAGACCTAGCGAATAACATTTTATTCATTGTAAGGGTAATACAAAGCCATTTTCTGTAATATGTACTTACTTTTCGGGTCTGGACTTTAGACCTTGCCACTCCAGTATGCAGCGACGTATATTATCCTGTCACTGGCCATCATCAGGTCACTCACATTACATTCATTCCACATCAGCGGGCATTGCAATAAGTGAGAATCACTCTGCTCCTCCCCACAATCGCACCTAGTGTCCTCTCCATCCAAGAAGCCCCTTTTCTGCTGGTCCTTCTGCACCTAGTCACCCCAACTCTTGGTATGTTCAGTCTCTTCCACGTGGGATAGCTCAGACTATGCACGGTGTTTGTGCTTTTGGATGGCATCATCCAAGTTTCTGCCTCCGCAATTCCTCTATGCTTTTCTGACGAGGTTGTAAGGTCATTTGTGACCTTAAGGAAGTTTTTTCTCAATCCTAATCTAGGAGGTGTCTGTAATATGGAATGGCCTATTACAGAAAATTTACAATAAATTAAATATACTTACTCAAACTTGTTGAGTTGTTCAACTATTACTTACTTTGATCCAATGTATATATACTGATGAAAGGTGATCTCCAATCTCAAGTCTGCAGAAGGAACATGAAGGCAATTCCTTTTTCTGTTAGGTACTCTTTTTCGATATTTTAAAACCAAGTGACACAAATCTGAGAAATTAACCTTAACAAAACCACGGAGGTCATGAAATATGTCAAATTCCTAACCGTGTAGATCATGAAATATTTCAAATTCATATACGTTTTCGAAAATCTGGCAAGAGGAGAAATTTTGAGAGTAAGGAGAATCATCAAATTATTGGAATCTAAAACCTAAAAGAAAGAAAGTTTTTGTCTGGCTGCAGTGAAATTATCAAACATTGACCAGTCTGCAGAAATAAAAATGTTGGAGACCACTGCTGTTGAATACTGGAACATATTTTATATTTAATAAGCTATTATCTGATTGCTTCAATTTCTTGATATTTAATTCTATAGTGTGTATATATACGTAGGTACATAATAAATTATTCAATATTGTTATATATATTTTATACCAAAATATGTCTGCAAATAAATGTATTCTATATCTCAATTTATTTATTTATTTATTTCAATGAAGAAAATTAATTGTATATCTGTTTGTATCAAAATTATTAGAATTACATTTTTAAAAGTAGTCTTTTTAGGCAGATACATGTATATGTTACTTTTATTCTTATCAGAATGCTAATAATAATAATAAACTTTATTGCAAAATAAGGAGCATACATAATTACCAAGAATAGTTATAAAACAATGTGTTACAAATAAATGATATTGTGCAATGGGTGAGTTTATCGCAGAAGCGATATATTCCAACTAACCCATCAATATAATAAATAAAATTAAAATACATATTGTGATGAAATGAATATATACAAGACTGTAAATATTATTTTCATATACCTAGATCGAATATTTGTAGTAGGTAATTAATATAGGAATGAAACTTAGTTTAATCTCAAGTGGTTGTTGAACACAACTAGCTATGTAGGAGACAGAGGCAGGTATATTTCGGTGTGTGTCAGGAAGAGATGGATGTAGTTTTTTTTTTTGTTTTGTTGCTTTGGGTCGACATTTTCAGGGTCATCACAAATGGTGCCTTGGACCAGAATATTATGTCTGTCATTGCAGACATAAACTGGGTTTTTACGGAGTAGAAGTGGGTTTTGGGTTTGCGATGATAAATAACTAAAATCATGAATATTGGAGGGGGGGGGAGCATAAATGGGTTTTGAGGAGTAGAACTGGGTTATGGACAGAGGAATGTGTTTGGTTTTTGAGGGGGGGGGATAAAATCTATTCTTGGAAGATGTAGTGAGAAAATTGGTTGATGATTTTACTTCGAGAACCGCGGGTTGGTTACCCATGGATTATAGTGTTAGGCAAGTTCGGCAACATATTATATTTATGTTTGGCTATCTATAGGTATATATCTTACATTATGCATAAGAATAGTGAACCCTTAAGAGTTCGTTCGGAATTATGTCCTTATGAATAGTCTAATAAAGAGCGCTTGTGATTCAGGTATAAAATTGGATAGGTATATATATGTTGAAATCCTGAATAGTTCTTTATTTTATTCAATAATGTATATAGGTACCAAAAATATGTACTTTCATAAGAAGATTGGGTGTTAGAAAAATGGAATATTATATTCCCAAATAGACTTGTAAACATGAATATTATGTATGCGAAGTGTATTTTATGTATATGGGTATATGACTAGAGTTTTAGGATTTTTAGATATTATAGTATTCGGGTAAAATGGATAAATAATAGGTAGGTATATAGTTTGATGTTAGTTATATGTATCAAGTACATGTTTGTTAGGGACTGATATAATAGGTATAATTATTTCTTGAGGAATATGGTCTTAACATTTTACAGTATTTGTAAGTTAAGTGTTTGTTTTTAAACTTTTAGAATTCTGTCAAGTTAATTATTTGGGGTGTGAAATAAATTTATGATCGAGGTATGAATGGTAAATAGATTATTCAGTTTGAAATAATATTAAACCAGATTTTAAGATTATCGGATGACGTACCATCATATAAGCATGGAGCGGATAAGGAGGCAATAACCGAATTATTATTGATTATGATTACGGTTATATGTTAAACGGTTAGCAGGAAGAAATAGTGGATATTCATTCTTACAGGCTCAGGTTGGAGGGGATAACCTACACTCTTTTAAGCCCGGGGGGGCAAAACCAAGGGCTTCACATTGGATAACGTTGGAACTCTTTGTGTACCCTGAAAGGTGGTATCTATCATTTTAAAATGGAGGACTGGAAGAAGAAACGAATTTATGAACATATTCTAAGAAGAAAGAGGCTGGTGTTCGCTGATATAACACATCATGTCTTCCAAATAGAGAAATAAGATGTACAACCTATAAATACTAAAATATTAATTAATACGTTATAATATTTAAAACCAAGAACGAGAGTGGAAATAATATTATTACTGGAATGACAAAAAACTATAGTTTTAAATAAAGATGCAAGCAGATAGGTATAGGGATATTATAGTACCTAACGGGATGTATACGATCAGTGGTTGTTAAACTGTATGCCTGATATTGTGATGTTGCTGAATGGAACAAAGAAACCTGAGACAAAGGGTATTAGGAATTATGCGTGCGCTAAAATGAGATAATTATTTCAATTGAATATTTGTTGGTAGGATACCAACATGATTTACTTGCAAGAAACTTGGTGAAAAGTTTGGACAGCGATGATAGTAGTTTTATTGGAGGCCAGAAGGGTGATGTGATGAGATTATGTAGCATTGGATCCTCTCTGTTAACCCAAAAGAGAGTGGTGTACAATAACATAAATCGCTGAAGAGAAGTAATTTGATAAGAAAGTACAACGCTATGATGTAACAGTTTGAGAATCGATTGTGAATCTATCGAAGTCACAAATGGAATAAACTATTTAATGTGTTATAATTTTAAAATTGTGGTGTCAAATATTATAATAATATTATTCAATAGTGTTAGAGTGAAGATGTGAACTATAAAGTGTTTAGTTATTATTATTTTACAAGTGGAACGAATATTATGATATGTGCATATGGAGTTACAATTGTGTGTATTATATTTAGTTGTGTGTGTGATATAGTTTGAAATAGATAAGTGTTTTTTTTTCAGGACTTTTGAAATGAATGAGGACGATTCATATATATATACCTAATATGTAGGTATATACATTAGGTGACTGTTATATTGGATACAAGGGAAATTCTATATACCTATTATAGAATAACATATTGGGATGTATTATGTAGATATTGTCAATGCAACTCGTTTAAATATTGCGTTTTGTATCTTATATGCATAAATGTGTGTAAATACATCAAGGGAGGGGTTCACACCACTTACCTCTGGATGTTTCAAGAACATTGTATGTTATCTTTCTCTTGATTATTTGTGGTATTATTATGGGTGATTTATTTTAGGTACATAATTATAGGTATTTTGAGTTAGCTGTTCGCGTTTGAAATTATTTAGGCACACTGTCAACACATTAACACGAATTTTGTTGGTTAGCTGGAGGATGCTGCACAACTTGTAGAATTATGTGGCTTGATCACGTGGATCGAATTCTTATGGAAGGCCGCGTGTTGAGTAGGAGAAATCGGTATGAATTGTGTGAGGGATTGTAAGGCAGTGATGGAGGCGAGGGATGTGTGCCAAGATAGAAGGATTTGTCGTTTGGTTCTCTCTGTCTACCCCATCTGAGACGCAGCGTGATGGTGCTGAGAGATGAATGGTTATTTAGGATGGGTTGCCGGTGGAGAGTTGGTCTCCCACTTTTTCCGTGAGTCTTCGTGTGTTCTGTGGGAGGACGGGTGTTCTAGGAAATTAAGACATTTAGCATCTTGGATTCAGCGATGAGGTTTGCCGCCGTCATGAATGTTCTGAATTGGTACGGAGAGGACGATTTGCATGTCTATTTGTGTGCTGCAGGACTACTGGTTGCATCAGCAAAGGAATCATGGATGTGAGACATCTGGCTAGTAGTACAGGATTGGTGTTACCAGCGAATTGGATCACCCTGAAGAATGCATATATGGACTATAAAGAACCACAACGACTATGAATAATTATAATGATGTGTGATTACATGAAAAGGAATTTTAACAAAATGCAACTTGGATATTAAAGTATAAGAACAATCTTGTTATTATTATATTTATGTTCTGTAGATGTGACGACATAAAATAATAACGAAACACAAAATAATAAAATAAATAGTATGTTATGTTAGGGCAATAATATTGAGCGAGTATTTCTCAAGTGGATGCATTGGGGTTGTACTATTATTATTGATGACATGAATAGAGGAACACAGTTGGCGAGGTACCTATGACCTATCGGAATAAACAGGGGCGGACTCGAAAGTTGGAATTAAATAATTATGAAAAATAATTAGAAAATAAAAAAATTGTTTGTGAGATAATGCCTCATCCATTTTGTCTTCAGCATGATCACAAGGGGGGGATGTGATGAAATGAATATATACAAGACTGTAAATATTATTTTCATATACCTAGATCGAATATTTGTAGTAGGTAATTAATATAGGAATGAAACTTAGTTTAATCTCAAGTGGTTGTTGAACACAACTAGCTATGTAGGAGACAGAGGCAGGTATATTTCGGTGTGTGTCAGGAAGAGATGGATGTAGTTTTTTTTTTTGTTTTGTTGCTTTGGGTCGACATTTTCAGGGTCATCACAATATGTACATACATATCAATATATACCTAGATATTAAAATAAAAATACATACATAATAACATTTAAAAGATACATATAGGTATACATAGTAAATAAAAAATACAACAGGAAGAACCGGTGATGATGATCATGTGATCATGTGTGTTCTGTTGATGACCAACAGAACACACATGAAGGGGGAGGGTTGACGAAAAAGAAAAAATGGAGTGGGGAGCAGAGCTGCTCAACGTGAATGGACACATGAAAAAAGGTGATATAAAACATGAAAAGCTTATCACAGTTGCGACAGAAGACTAGCAACTGTTAATTTCCTTCTTAAAGGTGTAAAAAGAGGTACAAGTACAGTCCTTTGGCGGAAGCTGGTTCCACAATCTAGCACCGTGGACTGTAAAAGAATCTGTGTAACAACTTGAGTGACGAGATGGAATCACCAGAAGATTATTGGAAGCTGATTGTAGTGGAAGTCCATGAGAATTCAAAAACTCAAACTTTTCCTTGAGATACAATGGAGTAGTTGGATTAAAAATAATCTTATAGAGTAGAAAAAGTGTGTGAACGTTTCTGTGTTGAGATATTTTCTTCCATCCAAAATGCTCAAGGTACTCGGAAACATGATCATGTGTCTTGAGACCAAATGTATACTGTAATAATGTGACTCGCTTTCAGCAAAATCACTTTTAATGAAAGATAAGAAGTCGCACCATGTTTGAATATAGCAGAGCATCTTATCAGTTAACTGAGGAGCTCCATAAAGTGATAATTATGTTATGCGGTCTAGTAAAAAAAAAAATTCTCGGAGGATCAAAATGGTCGCTATCGTTTTGTGCCACAGTCACCTGAATGCTGATCTACGGACCAAAGTTTAACTGTTTCACGAAGTAATGTGAACATTATATGCATTCTCCAATAAGCATATTTCCGACAGCATAGAGTTGAAGACTAACAATATGTAAGTATTGTAAAAAAAAGAACATTCATTCTAATACAGACTAATGCTTGTTATTGTGAATGTACCTCTAAGGAGTGTAAGGTGTTTATAATCAAAAAATCACAATTGGGATCAAATCTATTAACAACTTAAGCAGAGTACTAAATGCCTATAATTTAACATATTTGCAGCGCGGTACATTTTTTCGAAATTTTTGTGTTCCAACATTTATAATACCGTCAATTGTGGCAACTTTGCCCAGAGGGGTTGAGCCACATAAATTTACCCATAATTATAATTCCTTACTTAAAATTGAATTCAATGATTGTCTATGTAAGTATATTTGTCTGTCGACAACACTATTTTGTAGTTTAGTTGCTCGCTTCACATCCAAGCCAATTTTTTGGCATTCAATCTTATTCAGATTTCAGTGACATCTTGTACTTACTCTAAACTTTTAATACAGGATGGAAAATAATAGTGAGAGGTAAGTGAATTTTGAATATTTTGTTAACAATATGCTGAAGCATCATAAACATTGCTTTGATATCACATAGTGCAGCGTTTTAAGTGAGATATTGTGATGGGCAATGTTACTCATGGTTTTGTAGACTTTAGAATGGCTGCTTGAAACCTCTGACGTCTCATTTTTAAAAATTAACATATTATCTAATAATGATTCAAAATATCAAAATTTTAATACAGTGTTTCTAGTTTCAATAGTTTTATAAAGATGATTGTTTTTAAGTGTTAAATTACTTTCAAACTAATTACAAATTTAAAAAAAAAAATGAACTATAAGTAGGATCGCTGTATGAATGCATCTGTTACTCAGGTATGTCTCTTACTCAGGTACCCACCCTTCACAATCAATGTATTGTTTTGAATGGTGCGTCAGTGGTAGTCAACAAAAAAAAGCTAAATTCATATATCTGGTACACATTTAATATTTTTGTCCAAGCACATAGATTATTTACAAATAGGTCAAAATGAAATTTAAAATACCTATAATCTATATAAATAAAATAAATAAATAAATAAAGCTTTATTGGCATCAATATTTATAATGTGTACATGTTTTTGTTCCAATAGACTACCAAAAGGCGGGCTTATCGCATATGCGATATATATATATATGTATAAAAGAAAAAAATATTTACGCTATACATTTTTAATTTCAATAAAAAAGCAATATGGAGAATTATATAAAATCAAACATCTGGGGTTATGAAATTTCAATTTTGAAAAAATTATTTTAAGATTTTTTATGAATTTTAAATTATTGGTATCTATCTACATAAAAAATAAATTTGTACCTGTATTATAAGTTATTTTTAAGGTATAATTATAACTTTATAAAATTTAATAAATAAATATATTACGTACAGCAGATAATTAATAAACAAATCTGAGATAGAGAATAAATGCTCATTTTCTTTTACCTTTATTGACATTCATTGATTTTTAGGCAATAGGAAGTTCGCTGGGTAAGCTAGTATTAAAATAAAGTTTATTTCCATTAGTTTGCACCTACTTGCATTGTATAGAATCAGATTTACTTGTATTTGTAATAGGCTATTTTGAAAAAGACATAACATGTTGACCAGTTTACAAAGTTTTATCATTTTTATTTACATTAAATTTTAATAATAATGTTCTATACAATTCCTAAGTTGGCTACACCTGCACGTGAGAGAAAGAGACCATCATATCTGAAATGCATTGGTAGAGCGACATCACTGTAGTGAATAAAATTTGTGACAAATAATAATACCTACAATTAGAACTCACATAATTGTTTCATATTTCAAATTTGTGACAATTAGAAATACATCAAATTTTTTTAATAGTTAAATTAAATTTACAAAATATATTAAAATTTGATAAATAACAATAAATAAATTTAAAAAAAAAAAGCTGAAAATGCGCCCTTGCGGTGGTTTGTACCACAAAACGGCGCTCAATAAATTGTCCAGATTATTATTATTACTAGAATGGTTACTTTGCCCGGGGGAAAAAAGTAGTTAGGGTTGTCAATGCTGAATATTGTAATAAAACGTTTTTTTTTTACTATTTTTTATCTCAGCATTTCAATTTACACACATTAAATAATATATTCTTCAGAATATTTATATTCGTTGTTTCCCTTTATTTTTCATTGAAATATTTTCAGGAAAACAGAGAAAAACAAATTTACTAGCATCAATAGGAAAAATGTTTTGTGGGAAAAGTTTTACAGGTGGAAGAAAATATAAACATAGTAGGTAGCGTAGGTAGTTAACTAATCGCAGTGTTGCCAAAATTAATTGCATATTAATAATATTATTATAATTTTCATGTCTATGATAAAATGACAATAATTTGACATTGACATCTAAAATCTTCACAAAAACTTATTTTATGGAAATTTTGCAACTAGTGAAAATATACGAAAGTGGTTATTCGGTATTCCAAATTGATTTATATTTTAATTAGAAGTAAAGAACCTTATTTGTGTTCTTTTTTTATAAACTAGTCATTGATATTGCGATGATATCATAATGTATTACATTATTTCAGTATTATGAGCAAGGAGAACTTCTACATTCCATTTGAAATAGACGAGTTATCGAAGGTTATAAGCATACTGCCAAATTTACGTAAGTGCAGGGTTACAGGATATTTTAATGTTGAGATAAAGTCGTATGTGATAAAAAGTGTAAGTTAACCCAGTTTTTTTTTATTATTTGAATCAATTATATACATAAAATACATGGTCCTGTTAAGTCATAAAAGTTGACTTGTCAACAGGTTCTAATATAAAACATAATTATTAAATTACTTTATATTAATACTTAATTATTCATACTCTATTTATATTCTATACAATAAAACAATCTCATTTGGAACATTCTTAGTTTAGCGGCCCAACTTCTTTTATTTTTGCCAAAAATAAAATAAAACTGGCTAAAATAAAATCTACTTCCAATATAAATTTCCTAAATTCTGTACATATTACTCGACAACAGGTGGGGCCGCTCAAGTTTAATGGTTGCGAATTTTTTCCTAAAAAAAAGTTTTTTCCAAAAATTTGGTGACCAAAAAATAATTCTACATATGGTAACAATTTCGTAAATATTACTTTTTCCATGGAAAAAGTACTCAACGGGTGGGGCTGTTAAACTGCGAAAATTCCATTTCTTGAAATTTTTAATTCTGAGAAAATGACTGGTGCGTAAACGAATTGGGAACAAATTATATTAAAAGGTTTTTTTTTTTAAATAATGAAATAATTCTTGAATATTTTAACATAAAAGTATCTGAGAAACTTGTGGTGACTAGACTTGTACAAGAGTGCGCACGTACTCTTGTACAAAATTCTAGTGCGCACTCTTGCACAGAGTGGATATTACGTTATCATGCCGTTATCGTTCAAATATAGACGACGTTGCGTCAAAGTGTCAATTTTCGTAACTATTTTGTATTTTAGTTACGAAATTGACACTTCCTCGCAACGTCGTCTATATTTGAATGTTAACGGTTTAACGGAACGAAAACATAACGTTAAAATGTGTTTTGTCTCAGGCCTCTGGAGTCTTTAATAATCAATTAAAACTTGCAAAAAATGGACATCGACAAACGCTCAATTTCTAGAATAAAATGCACATTGAAGTTAGCAGAAAACATTACTAATAATCCGGAGATATGCAATGCGTACTCTTGTACTGAGCTAACCTATCTATCAGACATATAAATTTACATTCTATCTTGAAATGTGAAAGGCAGTGAATAAATCATGATTAAATAGAACAAATAATACACCTTCATCACCTACTATTCTGTACGCGCGCGATTGTAAATACTTTGTATGTCCATTGGTATAGGTGCTTGGCTATTTAAAAAATTGTGTGAATACTAGGCTATCCTAAGGAAACAGTATTCCTGATAACGCTTTAGATGCATATATTAATATTGAATAATGTAGTTTTTAGATAATTCACCACACTGTGTTAATTTAGTATTTGATGGATTTTGTAAAGAACCGCCAATAACATCACCAGAGCCTGTGCAAATATTTGGTGAAGTTATTCATACCCAAAGTGAGGTAATATTTCATGATTTATTTTGATACTTTTTCCAATTTCGTGCCACTACAAATCTTTGTATCTAGTATTATATTGCCTAGACTTCTCTTTAAATAATTTTCTGAATTTCACCAAATCTTCTTGATTATGTTATATCACTCACCACGAAGGTGAAGAGTGTAAAATAATATTATTTTTGTTATTTTTTTTACCAGGGGAAGCGAGAGAGTTTTTTGAGACCTGTAATTATGCACAGACTGCAGCCAGCATTGGTGTCTTCATTATACAACATAATAAAGGAAATAACGTCATCGGAGTTGAAAGAAACCTATGGATTTGCAGTTGATTTGTCATTTTACTCATGAGTGCTGATTTTTGTAAAATCAACACTATAAGTTTATTATTCTTTTATATTTTTAGATGATTTCTTGAATGAAAATATTGTTTTAAGATTTAGTGTTTGTTGAATTGCATGATGTATAATTAAGATGAAGTATTATTTATTAAGAAATATAGAATGAAATTAACAATTAAAATATGGGAAATATTTAAATGGGTGACCAAAAAAACTGGTTGGCTAATAATGCACATTCCTTTATTCTATTTGCGCAACAAAATCATTAGTAAATAAGTGACTAATATCGAGTGATAAATAATTCTCTATCTGAGCTGTGAAAAATTAGCCAATAATACTATATTTAAATTAACCTATTTATTTTCAATTGTGTCTATTTATATGCTCCATTTATTAATAATAGTAATTGTTTATATTGCATGGTTCGATTCTGGGTGCCTGCAAGTTCTTCTTTCACGATACAAGCTTTTAGCTTACTGTGAAAGGTGTATCTGGACTTATAACAAAAACTTAAGACACATCTTTATAAAAAAAAAGTATATAACGGTACATCTACAATGAGCACTCAAAGGGTGGACTCATTGTAATACAACATCTTCCAGGCAACCCTATATACCTATATTGAGTAAATGACAGAAAATACTAACAGATAACATCAATTCAAATGTATTCTTTAACTTAACCTTATTTATTTCAAATTGTGTATATTTTTTTTTTAAATATATTGTTTGCTTCAATGGTATCACCTATTGTATAAGTGGTCTCTCACAATTAATCACTCAGTCTATAATTCAGTATGCTCATTTGCATATTTTTTGCCGCCTATAATTTTGATTTTCTGTCACTCATTTGAAAATTATCAGTAAACAATGAGTGTGTTTTATTTAATTCCATTAAAGGTTGCTTTTTGAAAGGAATGTAATATATTCCTTTGAATTAAAGGAATATAAAATAGCTCTGTAGATAGGGGAAAGTATCACCTACCAAATTATTAAATTGTCTTCAATTTTCATAACTTCACCAAGTAGGTTTACATAATATGTTTTAGAAATAGTTTTTTTCTCTTTTCATTGTTTAAATCATGGGTGGCCAACCTTTTCAGCAGCCAGTCCAAATTTTAGAAATGAGATTTCCTGCCAGGCCATAACAATATATGGAACATTTGATAATTTTACTTCACTTTAATTCTTTAAGAATATTTTCTCCAGATACTTTTTTCAAAAACGGGTACTTGTACCGACTATTATAAAAAAGTGTCCAAATGCTTCGCGGGCCGCGGGTTGGCCACCCTTGGTTTAAATGATTCAAGATCTGTGTATAATATGATGATGGATGATTTCCTTCGGTGCTGTTTTACAAATGGTAATAATTAATTAAATGGTATTTTACATTAAAACAGGCTTTATAATAAAAATCTTTTATTGAATCAACAATATAAAATATCATTTAGTTTCATACCTTTTTGTATATATAATAAATAGCTATGCTTATGTGAGTGAAGTAATAAAGCATAAATTTACAATTTGTAACATGAAAAATAGAGATGGTATAGCTAATGATCTACAATGTTCGAATACCATGATGTTAACATAAATCAATCACTAATAATATAATCACTTTGATGAAACAAATACCACCTATGGCTGTGTAATGTAATATCCAGAGAGTTAAGGAAATGTACTGTGAGTATAAAACAATAGAGTATTTTACAGAAGCAATAAATTTCAGTTGAAGAACACAGGTAGTTAAATTATGTGTAGTGTGTAATAGAAATTTGTAACAGATTTAATGTAGTACAATATTATTATTATTATATGCTTCTCATACCTATTAGAAAGTTATTCAGCACAAGAAAATGTTGTGTGTCTGTACAACAGTAATTTAATGGTCCCCATTTTAAATTGCTTCAAAGTACAAACAAATTTGCTTGTAATAAATTTACATATATCCTCACATTAAGTAATAAATATAATTATGCTGTAAAGTAGGTGAAAGTTGGCAGCAATTTAACTACTTAAGTGTTTTTAAAATATGATACCTACATAACAGTACCTCAGCTTCTGTGCAATTGGCTTTCACGCACTCTGACTATAGTCAAGTCCTGCACAGTGGAGATTAATCCACATAAGTCCGTATTGGGTCGTTTTATATCATGTCACCAAGCTAAGGTAACCTATCACTTCTGATTCAAATGATTTTTTTTTGTATTTAGAAATTGCTATGACCAAATTATGTGACCACGTCAATTTTTTGGGTTAGGCTAAATACTTTCCAATTTATCGGGGTTCAATGTTTACCGACGAGGTCTGCTTTGCCAACCTTAACATTGTGCTGCTTAAGAGAAAAAAGTTCATAACTCTTGCCATTTATTCTGTGATATGTATTGACGTATAATGTTAATACATCAAAATAAATGTTAAATAAACATGATTTGGAAATTTTGAGATTTGAAAACATGTTTTTCAAAATTAAATATGAAGGTGAGGCAGTGTGGATACCAAATTATTTTTTCTTCGTAAATATACCTGAAAGAACAATAAACTAGGCGACTAATGAAAACTTTTGTTTGTTTTTCCTTGAGTGAGCCGCAGTTCACCCTCACTTTTCAGTTCAATAGATGTTAACAGAGAAGATTTAATTTGACTTGTAATCTACTTATGTCTACATAAAAAACTGCACTTCTTACATTTACAAGATATCACCATTGCATAACATTTCATAAGTGAGAAAACTCGTGGATGTCCTCTCTGCTGCACCAATCATTGGGATATATTCAGACATTTTAAATATAAAACACTTCTCTGGATTTACAATCAACAGGAATCCAAATTCATGTTTTAACATACTACCTGGCTGCTACATATTAAATAATAACTTATGTTGTAAAGACAGAGTATAATAAATATGAATTAAATATCCCAGGTCAGTAAATTTAAATACCAGGGAACAACTATAATGCCAGAGGGTGATCTTTAATCAGATCTGCAGGGTTACTCTTGACAAAACTAAACACGATCTTAATCTAGTCTTGATCTTGATCATACGACGCATGAAGGGACTATGGTCAAAAACACCGCGTTACCGCTAACGCGCGATCAGTTTGCGTGTATTTTTGGCCCATAGTCACTTCGTGCGTCGTATGATCAAGATCAAGACTAGATTAAGATCGTGTTTTGTCAAGAGTAGACCTGCTGATCTTTTTCAAATTTCCAATCCACACAGGAACTACTAGTGATTTTTTCAATAACATGGGACAGAATTTGGAAGGTGTCACGATGAAACGCCGTCTGTTCAATGTTATATTTTTTCAAAAGCTGTGCGTCTTGGGACCTAACCAAGGCTCAAGAGCGGAAGATTCTTGGTGCTTTGAAAATAAGTATTTAAGAAGGATTTTGAATATTAGATAGTATAAGCATGTCATAAATGATACTGCGTGCCAGCGCACTCAGTAAAGATCTGTAGTCTCTGTAATACATGAGACAGTGGTCTTGTATAGTGATCTTGTATAAAATAAGTATTTAAGAAGGATTTTGAATATTAGATAGTATAAGCATGTCATAAATGATACTGCGTGCCAGCGCACTCAGTAAAGATCTGTAGTCTCTGTAATACATGAGACAGTGGTCTTGTATAGTGATCTTGTATAAAATAAGTATTTAAGAAGGATTTTGAATATTAGATAGTATAAGCATGTCATAAATGATACTGCGTGCCAGCGCACTCAGTAAAGATCTGTAGTCTCTGTAATACATGAGACAGTGGTCTTGGTTGACCTGAATGTCCCTCTCTAAAGATACATTGCTCCCATAACAATGACATCCCAGTGATGAGACTGTAATGAGAAGAGGTGACTCAATTGGCGTAGACACATTCTGAATTTAGGAGGGTGGTTTCTGTCCTTTGTTTCCAAGAAGAGCGTTTTAGGATGATTTGATGATATTTTTTATATCTTCAGTACATTATCACAGAATAAATCAAAGATATACTAGATCAGTAATTCAAAGAAAAAATCGGTCATGCAGTCAATCAAATTTTGCATCCAGTTTTAAACTAACGTTAGTTGTAAGACAATACATTGCTAATGCTTGAAGGTCATCGATGTTGGAACACAAAAATTCCGAAAAAATGTACCGCGCTGCAAGTCTAGTATGTCTATGGAATAAAAGGTAAACCTTCACAAGGAAATATTACAGATTGAAATCATTAAAATCAGATGATATAGGTTACTTTTTGTATTTTTTCTTGGTAATTTGAAATGTTCTGACTCTATTCTTTTAATTTTCTTGGTAATTTGAAATGTTCTTTCGACATCATGTACAAAATGACATAACTAGCCATGAAGAAATAAGTATTTTCAGTTTCATAATTTTTACTTCTGTTATGATTTACTTTTTTTTATGTAAATATAATAATTAGGTAAATTATTAACAAATTCTATAAGAATAATAATATCTATTTACAGACATATTAAATGCCAACATATATTATGTCGTTGTATATTTAAGACGACACACGAGTGATGTTTTGTTATTCGCATAAACCGGAATTCTTACACCTATGAAAGTGTTTGTATAACACATATTACCAGGTGTGTTCAGAAAAAATGGGAAATTTCGTTTTTTGAAAAAGATATCATTGTTGCATATTCAAAAAAGGACATGTGAATTCACAAACGTTTTGACATTTCTAGAATTATTCTTTAAGTATTGAATATTAATATTTGTCACTAAGAATCACTCTATAAAATGGTTATGATGTCATTATAAGCAGTTTATTCTGGAAATGTTAAAACATTTATGAATTCACATGCCCCTTTTTGAATACGCAACAACGATATGTACTTATTCGTCTATATTATGTTGACGCCTTCAATACAGTCTCCATTAGATATTATGCATTTGTGCCAGCGCTTCTTTCAATCCTCAAAACACTTTTATAACTCGATCTTTGGGATGGCTTTAGCTGATTCAGCGATGCTCTTTTAATGTCATATTTGCTTGTAAAACGACAGCTCTGTAACTCATTGACACACCAAGCCGGTGAATCGTCGGCTAAATTATACTATGGTACTAAAGCACTAAGCCGGAGCCGGCATATACGCAAAACTTTGCATAAATTCTATGATCCATTTTTTTAACAAACAAAAATCGCCGACCTGCTTAAAACACGCCTAACCTCAATGGCTGCCACAGAGAAAGTAAACAATGAATACACCTGAAGATTTTATCATACTTTAGGGACATGTAAGTATACTAACATAATAAAATTTAAAAAATGACAATCGGACTCTCCAAACCCACTAAATTTAAAATTTCCCATTTTTTCTGAACACACCTTGTATGATATAACCGCAAGATACATATTGATTGCAGGATAGAGAAGAGAATATTAGGTGTTCACACACTTACGAATAGGTTAAGGCTGGTTTAAACGCTTTACATCATGGCAAAGTTCACCAATACCACCATCCCTCTTGTATCTCTCAAATGTATCTCTCAAATCAAGCTCTGAAAGATCAGCATATAGAATATTATCATACGTGTAACTTACAGGAGAGAAAACTCAAAATTATGATTTTATTTCAATCAATTATTTCTTAAAACCCTGTGTTCACATATTAATTCATAATAACTATATCCCAAAATGATTTCACATTCTCAACACATGTAGAGATGTATTTTGTAAAGCATATATTTATTACTCAATAAACCAAGTTAGATAATATTTAAAAATATATATTAATTAATAATACTTAATATCTAATTAAAACACAATAAATAATTAAATTATAATATGACTCTTAATTGTACAATTCAGAGTCAAATATATATACGTTTATATCTATAACATTATCAACATAGGAATGTCGAAGAGTAAATTAGTTTTATTATAAAAGTATATTACAAAATATTAAAATGTATCTCCAACAAGATGAAAACATAACCGGTACATAATTATTAAGGATTCCAGAAATAATTATTATGAAGATTATACCTCTAACACTTAGTTATATATATATTTTTAACAGTCTACGTGAGGTGTATTTGAGGATGTCAAATAATATTTATAACACATTTTATGCCCTAATACTCAAGTACAAGAAGTTTTCACAATTAAAAAGACATTGATTACAATTATTACAGCATTTCATCTTTATTCCTGCAGTTTACAAAGGAAACACAGGACACAGAGTAAACATTTTTAATATTGTGTCATTGAGTATTGTCTTTTCCTAACGAATCAATGTCTTCATATCTCATTCTTATTTTGAACACCCGTCTCTATTTTTCATATCAGCTTGACAATTCGTCTCTCACGTATTTTCTGGCACTAATAAAAGCAATTTTGTTTGTTTTGTTGTGATAATGATAAAATTAAATGTAACCAAATAACAAATTGAATAAGCCCTTCAATTTGTTTCATATACTTTTTTATTTAAATTGTGATATTATATTCTTAGAGAAAAGATATAACTATGTACCTATTATACTTAGTTCAACAAATAGAATTTCGAACAAGTTATTGGATTATTTTCTTAATCTGAACACCCCCGTATATTATTATGTACTTAGAGTAATTCTTATTAAATTGTATAATCTATATTTTCCTATTGTTTCATCACAGATGTTTTTTGACAAGAGACCTATGCTCAAAAAATATTTAAACAAAAATAAGCAAACATAACATATAACCTACCTAAATGATAATTCCAAATAAGAAACTAGTAGTAGAAGAAAACATTTGTAACAAAACATGTTTCCACTAAAACATATTAAGTAATATATCTACAGCACCAAAGCCTCCACACTTCTAATTTTCTGCCACAAAAGCACTCACTATAATATGGAGACATTGTAACATGCCCAATTGGCAACACTTATCCGGTAGCCGACACTGAGCATCAAAAAACGAAATAAAAAAAAACTGTACAAATCATTAACTTAATGTAGAACTATCTTAGGTTCAAATTTTGGTCAAAATGAGTTAAGTATTAATAAATAAGAAATGATAATAACAGATACGAGATAATTTAATGAATGAGGGTAATTAGATTCATATACAATAATGCATGTCAAAATTTGCTTTAAATATTTTTATTACAAAAACACAACTGAGAAAAATCTCCCCAAGATACGATAGCTCTGCATTAAGGTAGAGAAATTTATGTCAAATTTTCCATTCTATACCATAAATCACCTATTAAGCGATCATTTGTATTACATGTATCACTTATCCCACATTTTTTTTCCAAATATATGTTTTGTTTAGAGGGATGTGCATAGGTATTAGTGATGTAACAGATGTGCAATTTTGGATATTCGCGAGTGCGAATATTTGTTTCAGACATTCGCGAATGTGAAAGCGAATACATATTAAATTGCTGAAATTTCTACAATTGCTCAAACATTAAAAATTTCTACCCCCCCCCCCCCCATCCCTGAATTCTCAAAAGGTTTAGGAATTTAAAATATTTCAAAATTCCTCGACTTTCTTAAAGAATAGTTTCTTGCAGTACCTTTTTCTATAATGTACCGGGTAAGTATCCTGTACTTTTACCGAATGACCGATACTTTATTACCAAAATAATATACACAAAACATTTGCATAATTTTTGCGAATACGAATGCGAATATTCGCAAATGGGAATACGAATATGAATATTCGTTACATTGCTAATAGGTATTGCTAAAATGGCTCAATTTCTTGTCATATTGGAAAACTTATTATATCACTAAATTGTATGTTTTGATTTGAAAGATGTCAAATAATAATAAAATAGGTACATAGTACTAATAAAAGTAAAAAAGTACTAGATGTGTGAAAAGAAGAAACTCGACCATGTGACGTAACCGCTAAACTATAGATTCACATATACCTCCTAGCGTTTCTACATTGACCCATGTGTCTCATCTGGACCATTTCACATAATGATTGACATGTCATGTCCTCTAATCCTGTATGCAATCTATGGAATGCATATTATGAATGTTATGACCTGAGTTTTGACTGAAATCACGCGGAAAACCAATATGCATTCCATGGATGGTAAGTTGTATATATATAGCTCCATTCTAGAGATTACAAAATATTCTATATTATATAAGGTATATGTTGCCTAATTTTTTTACATTTTTTTTCATCTGCATGATAATATCAGTTTTGAAATTACATAAAGCTATTTTTAGAAAGAATGCAAACACTTACGGGCTGTTTCACCACCTCTGGATAAAGTGCCGGATAACCAATCCAACACAAATCTAACGGATAAAACGAAAAATGCGTTTCACGACTCCGTGACAGCGCTATCCTATAGATAAAGTTCTGGATAAGTTATCCAGCGGATAAGTCTTAGATAGTGTTAAACTGTTAAAATTTGTTTACATGTGCGTTGCCTAGATATATTCCTAGGCAACGCACGATATATTCCTACCTACGTGCATACATTCATGCAACAAACGCATGAAATTACAACGTTGCCACTGCTATCTGGCGGATAACAATCCGTAAGAAATCTGTAGGTGGTAAAACGATCACTTCAGTTTACCTTGTAGATAAATTTATCCTAAGGATAGTTATCTAGAACTTTATCCAGAGGTGGTGAAACAGCCCGTTAGTAAATGATAATGCACGATGACAGATTTACAAGACAAGTTATAACAATTTCATGATTGTAGCTTTTTATAAAAATATCATTCACTTATTATGTCACTAAGTTGGAGAATATTGGCAATAATATAATTTTAAGTTGTGTCTACACAATTAGTACACTACAAACTCTGCAAAGCTCATTATGCAGGGCTGTTAGTTACACATCGTTGTTGGTAGGTTCCAAATCATCTAAAGTATCATTAGAGCTGGAATGTGTCAAGTCACTGAGCTCATCCAAATGCTTCTGCTTCTTCCTAACATTCCAGTGGAGGCATTCAGCCAGGGAATCGAACCAGTCAGATATTTGATCTTGGGCACATATGGATGGAACCGGATACACTGATGTTGTGACTCGTAAACTGAAAACAGTTTTAAAAACAATTGAAAAAAATGAATACCTATTTATGAACAATATCACCTTAGCTATACCGTAATGATATACAAACCCTTTATATTTCAGTTCTTGTCACTTTGATCAGACTGTTTGTTATTATCTCAAACATAAATGAAATTAGAATACTTAAAGCATTTGGAATGAAGATTATAAAATACAAAAAATATAATTTATATTGACACATTAATTTATGAGCCCACAATGATTCCTTAAAGATTATTTTATTACAACTACAGGTATGATTGAAACACATCACACTGCATGCAAAAGGAAGGATAAAAACAGAAAAGAAAGATTATATATATATGTAAATAAGTGAATTTGAAATACAATTTATAAAGCAAAGTGAAATATGTGATAGTGAAGTGCATGCAAAATGCTATTTAATTTTAAAACAAACAATGCGAAAGCGTTAAAGCCATTACCAAACTGTGTCCATGGGTATAAACATAAAATAGCACAAATGTATTAAATAGCAATAAAAATACAAACAACTGTGCTTCCTAACATATATATATTACCAGTGTAACACATAATAAACCAACTTCCAGTCAAAGAAGGAAAACGTGTTTTTAATATCAGTATTATTATCATTGAAGTGCTTCCTTCTTTTAATAATCGGTGCAGATTTTAATAGAATATGTTTCGTTAAATAACAGCAATAGCAACTCCTCACAAAAAGAGGAATCAAAATGGAAGCTACCTATCTCCTGGGCCAAGCTGCTGTTGGTAGCGCCCATCAAAAGAAACATAGGCTGTACTGCGTGCACCCACTGCTGGCATTATCTGGAAACAGTCAAGTTAACCAGTGCTTCTAGGTTAACACAATTGAATGTACAAGGTTTTTCATGGACACAGATAATGGTGTGTGTGCGGGAATAAATGAAATATACATAATTGTGTTTTAAAGAGCATGAGATGCGATGCATGAGTGTCTCTAATAAATACTGATAATAATGCACAACATTCCACAAGACAGCACAATGATGTTGGCATTGAAAACCTTCTGTACCTATCTCCATGGAAAAGTTCTTGGCGATTTCTGCCATCAAATGAAACCCACGAAGTGTTCCTGGCATCGGGTGATAGTGATATCTACAAATATAAGGGCAACCATACTACATAATACACATGTCACATAAAGTACCTCATCAAATTTGATAATCACTACAAAAGTGGGGAAAATCAATCAATTTGTGGCAAGAAGTGCGCCTTATCATAAAATAAACAATTGCTTTGGCATATAAAAATACATTTGTTCTGTATTTACTGATTATATATATGATCTGCTGTAATATTCTGATTATGCTTTTGGTGAGTGCAGAGCCATAAAACAAATATCAAATGTGAGAAAACAACAATTATATTCCCTCACGCCGTATCCCAAGTGGGGTAGGCAGAGAGAACGGAACACCATATAGATCTGTCCTTACATACTTCTTTCGCCTCCTCCACAGTAATACAATTTCTCATGCACGCACATCAATTTCTCTTACTCAAAACACGGCCGTCCTTGAGAATTTGATTTACATGTTCAAGCCATGTAGTTCTCGGACGCCCGCACTTCCTTACACCCCTCCTTTCAGACAAGTATATCCTCTTTGTCATTATTTCCTCTTTATGCACAAAAACAACTCGAGAGCTTCGTGAAATATAATGTCTCCACTGTACTTAAAATAATGTTTGTATTATTATAATAATCTACCTTTAATTCTACACCTGCTGGAACTACAATAGGCCTGAAGGAGAGAGAGTGGGGACAAATGGGAGTGACCATGATGGCTGGCACAGAAGGATGGATCATAGAGGCTCCTGCAGCCACAGCATATGCAGTGCTGCCTGTTGGAGTGGAAACTATCAGACCTGTAACATGATTACTTCTTAATATCACAACTCTCTAAAAAATATGTAAATAAAATCAATACATGTCTTAATTTTATACTGGCATGAAGAGGACAGCTTGCATGTTTCTTACATGCAGCTGGTCTGCTGGTTACCCCACTTGTGGGATATGCCGTGATGGTATAGTAGTAGTAGTAAAATCAATAAAAGAGCCACTATATAAATCAGACTCCATCAAAATTTATAAATCTTTAAAGCACATTGTGTAGACTAACAAATTTCCCCCCAATGAGCACACAGGTAATAATAACAATACCTAATGCTCTCATCTAGATCAGGGGTCTCCAAACTATGGCCCGAGGGCCACATCCGGCCCGCGGACAGAATTTGTCCGGCCCGCGGAGAGCTAGCATACTTGAAAACTCCTTTTAGAGAACATATTTTTTATAGCAAATTAAATTTAGTTTACTGAAGTATTCTAATTTTATGTTGAATAATTATTAATATGACATCTACATTGATATGGTCATGGGCTAACTACTCATAACATTGTTGTAGGCTTATTGTTATTGTTTTGGTGATAAGTTGGATAAAGAAACACAGAATTGTAATGAGTAAAGACATGTATAATAGGCAGAAAATTTAACTTCAATATATAATTACTAACAAATTATGGACTATTTCACTTTTTACCACCGGCAACAATGATAATAATTATGGTTTTGGCCCTCGGAACTTACTGGAGTAATCAGTATGGCCCTAAGGCTGGAAAGTTTGGAGACCCCTGATCTAGATTGAAACAGGTTGAAGATATTTTTACAATTACTCACACTTCTCCCTACAGAAAAATCTTTAAAATTCTTATTGAGAACATAGAGTAACAAGAACAAGTATTCACTGTGTCGGTGATAAGGTAGGAGAGTTCCATAATGCAATAAAATTCTTATTGAGAACATAAGAGTACAAGTATTCACTGTGTCGGTGATAAGGTAGGAGAGTTCCATAATGCAATAAAATTCTTATTGAGAACATAAGAGTAACAAGAGCAAGTATTCACTGTGTCGGTGATAAGGTAGGAGAGTTCCATAATGCAATAAAAAATCTTTAAAATTCCTATTGAGAACATAAGAGTAACAAGAACAAGTATTCACTGTGTCGGTGTTAAGGTAGGAGAGTTCCATAATGCAATAAAATTCTTATTGAGAACATAAGAGTAACAAGAACAAGTATTCACTGTGTCGGTGATAAGGTAGGAGAGTTCCATAATGCAATAAAATTCTTATTGAGAACATAAGAGTAACAAGAGCAAGTATTCACTGTGTCGGTGATAAGGTAGGAGAGTTCCATAATGCAATAAAAAATCTTTAAAATTCTTATTGAGAACATAAGAGTAACAAGAACAAGTATTCACTGTGTCGGTGATAAGGTAGGAGAGTTCCATAATGCAATAAAATTCTTATAGAGAACATAGAGTAACAAGAACAAGTATTCACTGTGTCGGTGATAAGGTAGGAGAGTTCCATAATGCAATAAAATTCTTATTGAGAACATAAGAGTAACAAGAACAAGTATTCACTGTGTCGGTGATTAGGTAGGAGAGTTCCATAATGCAATAAAATTCTTATTGAGAACATAAGAGTAACAAGAACAAGTATTCACTGTGTCGGTGATAAGGTAGGAGAGTTCCATAATGCAATAAAATTCTTATTGAGAACATAAGAGTAACAAGAACAAGTATTCACTGTGTCGGTGATTAGGTAGGAGAGTTCCATAATGCAATAAAATTCTTATTGAGAACATAAGAGTAACAAGAACAAGTATTCACTGTGTCGGTGATAAGGTAGGAGAGTTCCATAATGCAATAAAATTCTTATTGAGAACATAAGAGTAACAAGAACAAGTATTCACTGTGTCGGTGATAAGGTAGGAGAGTTCCATAATGCAATAAAATTCTTATAGAGAACATAGAGTAACAAGAACAAGTATTCACTGTGTCGGTGATAAGGTAGGAGAGTTCCATAATGCAATAAAATTCTTATTGAGAACATAAGAGTAACAAGAACAAGTATTCACTGTGTCGGTGATTAGGTAGGAGAGTTCCATAATGCAATAAAATTCTTATTGAGAACATAAGAGTAACAAGAACAAGTATTCACTGTGTCGGTGATAAGGTAGGAGAGTTCCATAATGCAATAAAAAATTAATATTTTTTTTTTCTACTATTTTGATTTTTATTGAAAGAGGTATCTTTTGTCCACCAAAGACATTGAAAGACGAAAGAAATCTCTCTTAATGAAAATAAATATAATTTCACTAAATACAAGTACTGTCATTCATTAGAATTACTATTGTTTAAAGTAAAAGCATCATCTCACCATCTCCCTGAACACTGGTGATATGTTTCCCATCTAAGAAGAGATCAATATTGGAGAGATATGGAGAAGGACCTCTGTCTATAACAACTTCATTCAGCACTAACAGAGTAGATGGTTGAGAAATGTTTTGTGTGGAACGACTTCCTACACTATTATTTACATTGTCTTTATGTTCCCTATCACGGTTATTACTAGAATTTTCTTTACGTATTATCACACATCTTAAACGAGATCTCAATGTAAGGGCTGCATCACCTGAAACACAAATAATAATGTTAATTAAAAACTTCCAAATGTATTGTGGCATCAAAGAATATATGATTGTATTTTATACTGAATTTTGAATACAAGATAACAGTCAATTTTGTAGAATATTATGTTACCTTCTAATACATTAGTGACTTGTTCTTGAAAATTTTCAAATTCAAATGGTGTCAAGAAGCCCAAAGATCCAAGATGAAATGCCATCACAGGTGGAACTGATTGCTGTAATTTATAAGAAAAATTAAATATTTATTCTAAACTATTACAAGAAAAATAATTTGATCTCATCGTCAAATGTTTCTAAGTTACTTCATACACATACTATTTTATGATGATTATACTATTAATGATACAAATAAGATTAATAATATTAGGTGGGCTAGAAGCTGGGAGTGCAATGTGTAAGATGAATATCATGATAATAATTTTATGATGATTATACTATTAATGATACAAATAAGATTAATAATATTAGGTGGGCTAGAAGCTGGGAGTGCAATGTGTAGGATGAATATCATGATAATAATTTTATGATGATTATACTATTAATGATACAAATAAGATTAATAATATTAGGTGGGCTAGAAGCTGGGAGTGCAATGTGTAAGATGAATATCATGATAATAATTTTATGATGATTATACTATTAATGATACAAATAAGATTAATAATATTAGGTGGGCTAGAAGCTGGGAGTGCAATGTGTAGGATGAATATCATGATAATAATTTTATGATGATTATACTATTAATGATACAAATAAGATTAACAATATTAGGTGGGCTAGAAGCTGGGAGTGCAATGTGTAGGATGAATATCATGATAATAATTTTAACCCAAACTAAGATAGTACCTGAAATAGAAGACTAGCGTAAAGGAGAGTTCCATCTCCTCCAAGGCATATAATAAAGTCTATTTTATCTGTAAGGTCATCTTTTCCATCTCTGAACGTCATCAAACGATCTTTTATTTGGCCAAAGTCCGAGTAAGGATGGAGTTGAGCATCGTCCATTACTGAGGCTTCTACAAACACCACCATGTTTTTTACCTGGAATACAAAAAAACATTGAAGTAACATAATTTGATTTATTACATCACTTTATCATATATAGCGCAAAAATGGAAGAATGCGGATCAACAAAAATGGCTAAATGCCAAAGATGTAAATACCTGGATCAGCCAGTGAACCAGCTGCACAAATGGTGCTAGGACAGCCGCATCTCGAAGTTTCTTTATAACAAGAACAGTCAGCGGTGGTTTGTACCATGTTAATCTTTGAGAAGCTGGGTCTTGGATTTGCCTGCAAAAAAATAATTACAATTTAGAATAAAGAGCACACTCTCAACAATACCACCGCATGTATTGACATAAACATGGGAGCAATGAAGTTATATATTCAATTACTTTATAAGAAGATAAAAAAGACTAAAAAATTATTAGCTGAATATTATTATATAGACATCTATTACTGTTGTACCATCGCATCGTGGCATATCCCACAAGTGGGGTAGCTAGCAGACTGGCTGCATGTAATAAACATGTAAGCTGTCCTCTCTGTGCCAAAAAAGTTAAGACATTCAGTATGAATGGCAAACCTCATTGCTGGATTAAAGATGTAAAAAATCTTAAATTTTTTGAAAACCTGCTTTTTTCAGGACAAGGACACTCAAAACTCCCAGACCAATAGAATTGGGTTGGCCAATTTCCAGGTGGAAAATATATATAAAGATACCACAGAATAAATGTAGGTACCTATACCAACCAATACCACTCTACAATACTTTTATTATATAATGTCTATCTCACTACTGTAATAATGTGAATTACAGAGGAAATGTAATTTATTAACTACCTTATCTTCTATTTCCTACTATTTTAGTTATATTATTATGAATATTAAAATGATTAAGTTAAAAAAAACACTGTAACTTTCACTGTATAAATTTTATTTCGGCAGAGGCCTTTCGGACTTAGTCCATCATCAGTGCAGTCAATTATTATTTTGCAGTATCAAACAAATTAAATATTAACAAATTTTCAATGTTTTTAAAAGAGGAAAGTTTGAAAAATAAAATATTTCAATTTGAATCTTTGTAATTATTATAATTATAAAAGATGCACCTCAGCTGTGTTGTGTACAATTAATATATGAAGTGGATGTATAAGTATACAGTAGTAGGTATATGTAAATATTTGTTTTTATATTAATATGTATATTGAGTAATGAAATTATCAGTTGTCATTAAGGTTACTTTCAAGTCATAAATATTGATATATTGACTATGGCCTTCATCATTATCAAGGGCCCCATTTGCTCTCAAGATGCTCTTGCTGAATATTTTACATATTAATAGTGAAGCCCCCTTCTTTATGTTACATAATGCATTATGATCATGTTTTCAATATATCAGAATTTCACATGTGTCCATAATATGCCATATATTAACTTTTAACTATTCCCGAAAAAACTGTAGAATTCAGTATTTTTATAAACACAAGCTTAGTATTTATTGTGCATATTTGATAATAAATATTAATGAAAACATGTACTCACATGACCATGGCCGAATTTTTCATAATCCTCCCACATGGTCCAAACTGCTGTATTGGCGATGGTGCATTTAGTGACCTCGTTCGCCTGAAATATATATTAATATCTATAGTGCAGAAATATTAAGTCATAAAAATATTATTACGATAGACAACAGATAAATTGCTCTAAAATATTTGACCTTTTAGACAAGTCAATTTTTGACACCATTGCTGGTAAAATTCTTTAATTTATTAAACCTAACCGATCCAAATCAGCAACATACCTAATAATGATCTAAAGATTAAACTGGACTTGCTATTATAGTTTGACTGCAATCCTTGCAATGATGCTATTCACTAAACAGCCAGTTCATAAGTTATCCATGTATTAATACTACTACTACTACTATACCATCATAGCATATCATACAAAATGAGTAATCAGCAGACATGTAAAAACCATGCAAGTATGTAACAAATGTAATAAACATTTATTATAAAATATTATTGTATTCCAACGTAATGTAAAATTAATGTATAAAATATGTGCCATAATAAGACAGGCTTATCTGCCAGTCACATCATGGCTATCAAATATATTTTGTAAGGGTACACGAGTTTGTTTTGTATTTTTAATAATGATAGTAATGCAATATAAATATTATCCACATCCACACATAAATATTTGAGTCCGTTCGTATGTATGTATGTTCGTATGTCCTTAATGGACTTTGAAATTAGGAAAGACCGAAGTAAAATAATACACTCTATACGAGGTCTTATCTCCTGGGCAGGTTTAAGGCTAAAAACATTTTAATTATCTTATATATTGATAAAGATATTACAATTTCAATTAGACCATGTCACAAAATTAGCAACAAAATGTATGAAAAATATATGCAAGGTTTAGTAAATAGCAATATTCACAGTCAAACATTTTTCATTGTATTGAATTAATTTCAAAACGGATGTAACAATAAATACAACAATTCTGAAACTAAATATTAAAGGTTTATTTTTGTAATGAAATACCGTGTTTGCTAATGATAAAAACTCTTGAATTACGTGAGTAAAAATTGCATATTTTTGACTATTGGGCTATTTTCATAATGGAAGACATTATGAAATCATAGAAAACTATGCTGTAGAAAAAAAATAGATTTACCTGTAAAATCCATAAACAATGTTAAATGATTTTTCAATGAGTGGGAACCTATTTATTTTCGCCTAATATTTTTTACATGCATGAAAGTAAAATATTCTTTAATATTAAAAGATGCAGATAGATACATCCGCTCTTTAAGGTTTTTTGGGGAATACAGAGTCTTGACTTTTTTTTATTTCATAGCAAATCGCTCAAATACGCATGTAGATATTACTGCAAACCAAAAATACCAATTCGTATGTGGGCAATTATATAACATTTATGTGCTTACAATTTTTTTCACAAAATGGGATATTTTTTAAAGAAATTTGGGATGACAAATCTTCAAGTTTTTACATTAAGATGAGGTTTTTAGTAGTTTTTCCACGTAGGTACCTGTCTATTTTTCTAAATAAGATATAGGCATATTTTTCATTTGGAAGAAGTTTTTAGCACTTTTTCCATGTACCTACCGATATGTGGGGTGTCTTAACTTCAAGCTTTTTCATCGGGACGAGATTTTTAATACTTTTTCCATGTAGGTACCCTACCTACTTATTACCTTTTTTTTACATAAACTTCATTGGGAAGAGGTTTTTAACACTTTTTTCGATGTAAGTACCTACCCATTTTTTTTACTTAAATATGAGCAAGTGGGGTGTCAAACTTCAAGATTTTTCATTGGGAAAAGGTTTTTAGCACTTTTTTCGATGTAGGTACCTACCTATTTTTTGTAACTTAATTTGGGGAATGTAGGGAGTCAAAAATAAAGTTTTCTCATTGGGAAGAGCTTTTTACTTCTTTTATCCACGTAAGTGCTTACTCCATTTTTTTTTCAATAAGATTTTGTCGTTTTAACTCATATATTTGCACGGTTTTCTGTTTAATTAAACCCGAGCGATGCCGGGTTACATAAACTAGTTTAAAATAATTTCAAAATCATCATCTTAATTGAAATGGTTATCATTGTGCACACATTACTTACAGGTACTCGTGAAAATAATCTTGACTAGGTATGCAATAGGTATGTATACCTACTGAACCAGTACTACATATACACCAACCAGACACATAATACAATCATAGCTCAAGAGTTGTTGATAGAAGACGGATTGCCTGGCTTCATAAAATTCACAATTAGACAGGAAAAAGTTGACAAACAATGAACTGACTCCAATACTATTTGTCCGACATGAAAACTAAGTTCACAATCAATATTCAATGACAACATTTCATAACTGAGCTGAAAAAAATGTGCGACTGTTATACTAGGTGAGCAACTGAAAATACTAAATGAGTGAGGAAAAATACTGACGGAGGGACAATAATAATAATAAATCTTCATTGAATACAAAATTCTTATAGTACAACAATATGAAGAATATAAAACAAATAATATTCAGATTAAAAAGTATATAACGGTACATCTACAATGAGCAGTCAAAGGGTGGACTCATTGTAATACAACATCTTCCAGGCAACCCTATATACCTATATCAAGTAAATGACAGAAAATACAGAAAGAAACAGAAAGCATCAATTCAAATTTATTCTAAAATACTACGGATTTGTAAATAAATCAGGTAAATAAACGTAATGTAAGCTATAATGAAAGTAAACACATGATTAAATATTCTATGTACCTAACCATGAAATGTTGTATTACCTCACAATGATCACCACATTAACTATACCTAATATTGATTACAACATAATGAAATGAAGTAACAATAAAATAAATATACAATATAACAACACATGCCATTCTATACACGCAAAATAAAACTGTGGACACTACCCACTACATACGATTCAGCAATGCTTCTATAGAAATGATAAAACATTTATTTTTAATATAGTTAGGTAGACTAATTACTCAATTGTGTCATATAGGTGTGCCTACAGGAGGGCATTTAATTGATTATATTATTGTGTACATGTATATTGTTATAATATAAATGATATGCCTGTTGGTACACTTTGATATGAATAAATAAATAGCAAGACAATACTGAATATATTATTATGTATCTATATAATATATAAGAATTTTATGGTTGTACAATGAGAGATTAATTAATTGAGGAAGTTGTGAGAAAAACAATTGATACTGATATTAAAATAGATCTACAAGACATTATAAAATAAGGATGAATACTGCGCTCGGTCAGCGAAATGCATTTTTCTTATCACCCAGAATATATAATTGTCTAGATACCAAAATAAAGTTTAATTATGGAAGGGACTCCTTTAAAAGGATGGTCTTCTCATGGTTGCATGGTATGGGTCGTGACAGGGCTGAAGAAATTATGAAAGTGCTTGTGTGACGATTTTATTTTATCAACGTGTTTATTTATGAAGCGTCTATTAATGTGTTGTAAATAACTGTTTAGTGAACCGTGCGGCGAGACACAGTATATTACTAGTTTGCTGCACATAATCGTATTGATGTTGTTTTTTCTGTGATTTTTTGTGTAATATATTGTATAAATGTTGAATAAATACTTTTGAATTTGAAAATTTACCTTTTAAATATGAATATAGACAGAATAGTTACGTGAAGCAAGATAAGTCAACTGTGCCTTTCATGTGTACAACACAATAATTTATTAATCATTATATTCATTATATGGAAAATTTCAATAAACACCTAATTAATATTACTTCTTTTAAGTACAAGGTTCAATCCATCCATGACTTGGAAATAATAACATAATAATTTTGTTAAATAAAATGTGTTAGTTACGTAACTACGAGGCGTTATATATTTCAAATAGATTTTTATTGGAAAAAAGATAAAATTATGTCTTCAAAGACGAAAAATGCCACATGATGTGTAGTAGTTGTAGTAGAAGTGGTTATAGTTGAAACAATATCTAAATGCTTAAATTCTAACTTATATACAGTTATGTATTACTACAAAATAAAAATAAAACTAATAACCTGCTACACATATAAAACTAATTCCTTCCTAAAATGACGAAATAAAACAAATGTTTTATTCTACTAATCAATTTATTTACGAGAGATATCATTTGCCTTGTTAGGACATTGTTAATCTCAACCTACCTAAAGTCACTTAAAATAATTACTCAATATTACTAAACGTACCTATTGTGATCAATGTACAGTAAAGAATGAATGAATAAATAAATAAATGATAAAACAAAATTTGGTTTCATAAACACATCATCTTAAATAAAATTCCATCTGATTTTAAATGTATTGTCTGATGCTTTTCAATTTATTTGTTCACCACAATGCTGTCACCTGAATAGTTACAACTAAATGGTCTCACAAACTTTATAAGTGGTCGCTCACATTAATATTGTGTGGTCACTCACATTTATTTGTTCACTTGGTAATTTTGTGTCCTCATATCCATATTTTTTACATCCTACAATTTGAATTTTCTGTTGTTCGTTAAAATACTAATCCTGAAATGAAAAAAAGGACTGGTAGACTTTTAAGTGATTAAACAATTTGGATAAATTGTGACATTCTGAATACGGTATAAAGTTTTCAATATATATAAAGGGATAATCTTGATGAAAGATAAATATGGGTCTTCTACATATTATATTTCGTTGCAACTATAATAGTTACTTTTATATTTACTGTAATTATGAGTAACCTATACTGATCCAATTAAGATAGGAATGGTCCCGACAAACAAATATTCCCTGTACAAAATAGAAAGCACGAAACTTCTAGCTCTCCCATCTAAATCATCAAAGCATATCCCACAACCGGGAAGCCAGTAGACTAGCTATGTGTAATAAACATTCAAGTCGTCAATAAAAATTAAGTTATTCAAGATGGGTGGCTTTTCTCACAGCTGAAGAGAAGATATTAAATGTTTTAATCATTTGTGATGTTTTCCTTCTTCCTATTCTTACTTTTATAAATTTAAAGAAAGAAAAATACACATTCCTTTGTTTGTTTGTTGGAGTTAGTTTGGGATCAGTAATTTAAAAATAATACAGTATTTTCAGATCAGAGAGACATCTACCCAAGTGATCACTGATGTTCACTGGGGAAGCCCGACACGATACTACAAGTAGAATAATGTTTCCGCTTTTAAAGAATGCGCTCTAACTGTGAATTTATATCATTGTGGCTGTAGATATCTTATAATAATTATAGTTTTATACATATGGGAATCATTCACCATGAATTTAGAAAGGAATGGTAATGAATTAGTGGCAATTTTTCTAAAATCCACACACTAACAGATTTTGCGAGCTAAAAAAAGTAATAACACCAAAGAGTAAGTAAGTACCACCTACCTACATACAAACTTTACTAGTTTATAAGGAGACTATTTTATTTTATTTATTGGGACTATCATTTCCTTTTGTGATATATTAATATTATAGTTACAACAAAATATCTCTATACAAGTTAACTAACATGATTATACACGCATTATATATATATTTAAAGATGAAACTTTCGGATCATCCCGCATACGGTTTTTTTGGCACTGAGAAGTGGCGTTTTCTCAACGTTTCGCCTGGATACGACCAGGCATCATTTCGGGGATAAGGTAATGAGAAGGCGCATCAACTCATTTAATCAAAGGCAGCAGCCACTTATCGAATATAATAACGATAAGTAAGTATTTGCTTTCTCAGATGAAGCAAGACGATTGACCAAAAACTCCGTATATATTAAGAATATTACCCAACAGACACCTCATCCACACACCCAACAGACTGTGCAAACTCCCTTTTGCACAGTCTGTTGGGTGTGTGTTTGACGGGCCGTGTCTCGTCCCACATGCAAAGGCAAGAGCCAAGTCTCTGCCCGACTGTACGCAGTGAAATGGAGTAAAACCTTCACCTCATACTATCTCCTGCGTAAAATCAAGTGATCTTTCATTAATGGAATGCATGTTGCACATGCATTTCCGATGAAAATTTGATCACACAGTCATATATATATATATATATATATATATATATATATATATATATGTTAAACGAAATTTTCGCATTTAGCTGGATTTTCACACCTGCGAGAGTGAAGATATTAAGAACATCACTCAACAGACACCTCATCCGCACAACCAACAGACTGTGCAAACTCCCTTTTGTATGAAACAGGAAAGGTGTCCCGATGCTTACGAATCGGCTTAGGCTGGTTTAAGTGCACTTTACCCATGGTACGTTCACCAATCCCACCAATTCCTGTTTCAAACTGTCATGTTCGACATCTGTTGAGCATAGATGTCAACTAACAGCAACCATCTTTGTGATTGTGTTCGAGGTTGTTGACAATCTATCGTTGATTGTCAACCCGAAACACTAAATGGCACCAGAGAACAATTGTTTTCTCCTATTTACAGCATTGCTTTGACCAGTGGTTTTAAATGTTAAACGAAGTTTTCGCATTTAGCTGGATTTTCACACCTGCGAGAGTTAAGATATACCCAACAGACACCTCATCCGCACAACCAACAGACTGTGCAAACTCCCTTTTGTATGAAAAGGGTAAAGTGCACTTAAACCAGCCTAAGCCGATTCGTAAGCATCGGGACACCTTTCCTGTTTCATACAAAAGGGAGTTTGCACAGTCTGTTGGTTGTACGGATGAGGTGTCTGTTGGGTAATTTTCTTAATATCTCGCAGGTGTGAAAATCCAGCTAAATGCGAAAACTTCGTTTAACATATATATATATATACACGGGGTTTATAGAGTATTATATATATATATATACCAATTTACAGAGAGACTTTAACAACCATGAAATACATTTTGGGAAGCAGATAAAAATCGTCTGTCCTTTTTAGGTACACCAATTACTGGGATGTTTGTTGTTAGAATTAGTTAACGTTAACAAAATGATAACACAACGACATGACATTATGATAATAATAATTATTTAAACTCTGTGAATAGGTAGACTAGACTCTACGAGGGTGGATTGATAAGTCCGGTAAAAATGAAACAAAGAGTTACTGTTTTCGAATGGATTATATTTTTTTTTCAACTTTATCTTCTTTTAGAGCTATACACTTGGTTAGAATATGCTGGAGTTTTTTGATCCACTCTTTGTTGTTATCTTTTCCAATGCCCTGAAAATACGCCATAGTTTCGGAGATAACATCCGAATCAGTTGCAAATCTTCGTCCCCCAAGCCATTTTTTCGTGTTTGGTTAAAGGTAGGATTCACTGAGAACCATGTCAAGAAAATATAGTGAATGAGGAAGCATTTTGTAGCGTGACTCCACCAGCTTGGCCGTTGCAACGGCGGAAGAATGAGCAGAAGCATTATCGTAGTGAAACAGGATTTTCTTCTTGGCAAGATGATGCCGTTTTGCTTTGGTTCATTGATTCAACTGGACCAAAAGTGTAGAGTTATACTCTCCATTAATTATTTTTCCTTTTAAGAGGAAATCAATTAAGACTGTACCTTGTGCATCCCAGAAAACCTTAGCCATAGCTTTGCCTGCTGATGGAACCACCTTGACCTTCTTCGGAGCACTTCCACCAGCTTCCACCCGCTGCTTGGTTATTATTTTGTCTCTGGTGTGTAAAGATGAATCCTTGTTTTATCTACAGCGATGAAAGGGTCTAAAAACTCATCTGGATTTCGTTCAAACAGCCGAAAATTTGCCTGGGAAAGTGTCACTTATTCACGTTTTTGGTCAATTTTCAACAAACGCGACAGCCATTTTGTTGAAAACTTTTTAATACGCAAATTTTCATGAAATTTTATGAAAACTCGCTCATATAAGATGTTTAAAGTGTTGGCTACCCCTTTCAACTTCATTCATCGATCTCTCAATACAATATCGTGGATTTTCATGAGCATTTTTGGAGTGGTTACCTCAATTGGACGTCCTGATCGAGAAGTGTCTTTCGTGCTCGTTCTACCACAATGAAATTCAGCAGACCACTTGTAAATTATCTTAAGTGACGGATAAGATTCACCATAATAATTATCAAGACATTTCTTGGTCTCCGTGATGGTATTTTTGCGTAAAAAGTAGTGTTTTATTAGCACTCTAAATTCACTTTTTTCCATTTTAACAGCAAAAGAACGACTTGTCCGGTCAAAACGACTGAAAATACCATTCCAAATTCAAATTTCAGGATGAAATTTAGTGTATGTTCCTTCAAAGCAAGTACTTATCCAAACATGTCATAACTTTTATGCTAGTACTACTGCTTCATTAATTTTTACCTGACTTATCAATCTGCCTAAGTAGACTTATTTCATACACCTACCTACCTATGTATATGCAATTGATTACATGTAGTTTGTCTCCTGGCTACCTCATTTGTGTGGGATCCCGTGGTGGTAATGATAGATAGTTAATTTTCAGTATACATTAGTGCACCCTATTCTCTAGTAGGTATTACAATTAAGTGTAGGTAGATAGAGTCTAAATATGTACAATATGATGTGTTCTATAATAAATTCAATTCAAATATAGCCAGGAGTGAAACTTGACCAAACTAAAAATTTGTGTTTAAGACAACACACAAGACATAATATTATGATAATCGATTACAGTGACCTTACAAGTCATTACATGTAATATATACATATATATGTATATATAAATAAATACTCATACCTCATGCTGATATATAGGTGTACTGTGAATGTGTGTGTCGTATTGACAGACAATTTATTATTTTGCGGATATACCTGGTACTGGAAATAGGAAATATTACAATTCAACAAATCAAAAATGAACTGATAACTGAAGCATTGTACTGAGTAGACATAGGTAAAAGTTCAATAATGTATTATTGTTAAGTTTAAATGAATAAAGTTGCAGAGTGTAACTGAAAGCTGGTCAATAAAATCTTGCAATGCTCACATAATATTATTGCAATCAAAACAATGTATCATTCAAAAATAAGTAAAATAAAATATCAATATGGAAATTCTTGTATGGATGTCTACATGGTTAAAAGATTGGATGATTTTAATAATTGTTCAACGTATCGTCATTTGAACAAACAGCTTTTAAACAATTTTTGTAAACAATCATTCCATTTATTAGAATCATATGAATGAGTTCGTCGGTAGCCTGTAGGCAGAGTCTCGGCCTCGAGTCCAGGGTTCGATCCCAGGTGCCGGCAAACTCCCCTTTCACGACACAAGCTTTTAGCTTACTGTGAAAGGTGTATAAGGTTGTATTTGGGTTTATAACAAAACCCAGATATATCTTTTTTAAAAGAAAAAAAAAAACTTATCACAAATACTAATAACTAGTTTACAATAATAAACACGAGTTTACGATTAAGACAGAATAAGCAACTATTTATTTTTTATAGCTGATTTGATTTATTTATTTCCAGAAATATAACAACAACAAAAAAGCTGAAAACTAACATTTTCGTTGGTAGATTCAGACAATAAAATGCCATTATACGGGTAATGTATCAACACAAATAATAAAAGAAGAAATATCGTGTTTGTTACTATGTTATATACAAACAACCGTCGCAGAAAAAATACGTAAATATACAGAACTAGCAGGAGAAATAAAAAATATTTGGCATTCTAGGTCCGTTTAAATAATACCTTTAGTCATGTCAGCTACAGGGGTAACTCCGAAATCTTTAATAAATAATTAACAAAAGTTAGATTTACCGGTTAATTTGTAGGTACATTAAAATTCTAAAATCTATTATAATAAACACTTGTAATATTGTAAAAAAGTTTATGAACACAAGATATTTCAGGCACAATACTGGTATTTTGATCCCGCGTTTTGAGCCTAATCCTTTGATATCCTGTATATCTGGATAGGTGAATTTTTCCCGGCATTAGACTGTTAAGTTTTTGTGTGACCATAACTGATCATATGGAGACTTATCTGGTTGTATAATGCAGAGAAGTGTGGATGGCAATTCTGCCGCCGCGTAAAAAAAATGTAACAGAAACATACCTAATATTTTTCGTGGAGTTCTCGTCAAAGTATAGGTCCATCCCTATTTATTATAAATTTCCCGAGGTCTTTTAAAAGACAGGTGTTTATGAAACATCACGAACAAGACATTTGGCATCTTCTATTAGGGTGTGCAACTCATTTTTAATTCTCTCTAAGTCCCTAACCGAGTGTTATCATCGATTTCGGTTCTCCGAGGCTCTTTTCAGGCAAATACCTTATTGATAATCGAATCGGAAGACATTGAGATATCGTTCCATCCCATCATCACCCCGCACAACTCTTATGGGGTGTTCACATTTGGCGAATATCGCCAGGCGAAGTTCAAAATATATCGCCAGGCGAAAAAACAAAATTCGCCGGACATCCATTGATCGTCACACGTGTTCACACAGTCCACCGATATAGAAACGATCTGTCAGATGCGCTTTGATTTTGACACTGTTTTCAAAATGGCGGACGTCGAGGTGGAGATCGCGAAGTGTTTATTTTTAGTTGAAAATGTTATAGTACAGGTTATAAGGCGCCTTTTAATTAAGGAAACAAACGCCACAAACCAACAACAAAGATAACAGCTGTCACGAAGCGGGAAACATTATAAAATTTATAGGTTATAAAGTTTTTACCATAGATACGAACGCCGCGCACATCTGCGCATGCGCGAATCGTTCAATCGGCCGGAAATGTTGGAAGGTGGTCAACTCGAGACGATATCGTTTCTACTGGTTTTTATCGTTTCAGACTAGCTGTCATTTTGTTCACACGATTCAAATGGCTGGCGATATTCGCCAAAGTGAGAACACCACATTATTAGACGTAGTTAGTACATCAATGCATAGATCAGTGTTTCCCAAGGTGGGTGGGGCATCACGCCTTTGTTGAAGTTTAAATGAAACACTTCAGAGTCCGATGTTAATAAGTTTATTTAAGGATATTATTTTGTGAAACAAGAATAGAAAATAGAAAAAAAATATTAAATTAATGTAGAGACACAAAAACCAACTACCAGTGAAACTCAAACATTCACCTTTCTCTCTGAATACAACAATAACAATTTTACTATTTAAATCCAATCATAGACAAAAGTAATATGTATGATTACTCTTCAACACCCTCTCTTAATCATACATTATACAATTTACTCAATATTACATTTATTTCTTAAAATAGACAATTTTGGTTTAGATAAACCTTTATTAAATAAATTTGCAACTTGTTCTTCAGAAGGAATATACCTACATGATATTAATAATTTTTAAAATGAAACACGATATATTGGTTTTTGATTTGGTTATTGGTTTTTGTGTCTCTATTAATTCGATGCTATTTTCTATCCTTGTTTCACATAATATTATCCTTAAATAAACTTATTAACATCGGACTCTGAAGTGTTTCATTTTAACTTCAACAGCCTTCAAAGGTGGGGTACCGCGCTTCCACATATTATTGAAAATTTACCAACTGTTTAATAAAAAAAGAGGCCAGTGGGGCATATGACTTTTGAAAATACTACGGTGGGGCATGAAATAAAGAAGATTGGAAAACACTGGCATAGATCAAAGGCATCGATCAACACCGGTCGGTCTATAAAATTATCGCGCTTAAGGAGGGCCCTGCAAGGCAACGGATACTCATCTCATCAAATATACCAAAGTAGCAATCTCACTTGTGGGTAACAATGTAAAAAGTTAATACTGGATAAAGCATTCAAAAAAGTTATTTGACCAGATCAATATAGATTCAGATAAATACCTATCTATAAAATAACGATGTACTTATTTTCATGCATAGGTATGGACTCGTAGGTATGTATGTGATCTGATCTCATTTATCATTATTTATTTAATGGACAGGTTAGGTTGCTACGTATCTACACTGCGAGAACTATTCAAATTATTTTCATAATAAAATTAATGTTTTTTTTTTACAATTTTACCTGATTTGAATTTTAGCAAAATGTATTTATATCCTTGATTGATAATGTTGCTAGTTATAAATGAAACTTATCGCTGTTATTAAAAGTTACGCGAAGAGAATGACTGGCAGAAAATGTGTTAATAGAAACTGAAATATGAAGATAAATATTATTCCAATATACCTATAGACATACCTATTATATATTTTCTATTATATAGGTACCCACATGTATCTATTAACTTATAACATCCCAAATTTGACATTGAATGATTAGTTAGTACATTGATGTATTAATCAAATACACAAAACGTCCTCTGTGTGCCACAATTAAATAAGACATGTATTAATAATTACATATTTAAGAAATATAATTTACAAAAAATATAAATTAACGAGTGATGCCAATTTATCAAACTTACGATCCAATTCCATAAATTTCCAAGACACCTCGATTCACTTCCACTGTAAATCAATATGTAACAGTAGGTGATACAGTATTATAAACAATTAATACGTATTAGTACACAAAATTAAAATCACTGTAGGCAACACTACGATCCAATAGCTCGAGTATGTTTGCACTAAACTGCTACAAGTATTAGAATGTTAATGTTGATAACGAATGTGGAAGAGCACCACTAAAATAGGTAAGTATGCACCTACTGATTGGATTGCCACAAGTCCGCGATAAGATAATTATTAAAATAATCAAAGAAACAAAGAAGACTGTAACATATTATATCATATCACAAATATATTTACTGAAATTTACAGTGAAGATACGAACGCGATGAGTATATAATTATATAGAATATAAAATTATATCATAGTCGACACTTGTATGATACATACCTTCTCAACGACTGAGTCATGGTGTGTGAGGAAGATATCAAAGTATTCATAGCCATAGGCTTCATCTTGTTCTGTTAGAGATGTGATGTAGTAATAACAGTAATATAGGTAGGTAACTATATAGGTAATATAATATAGGTATACAATATATTTAGTGATGGTATTCAGAGTCGTATCTCACGTAATGTAGTGGTATGGTGGGTTACGTCACATGGTAATAATCTCTGGAATATCATAACATTATCACAGCTCAACAAACATAATATCACATCGCCGGCCTATCATCGTCGCATGATCGTGATGGAGTGTCGTCCGACTAAATACCGAATACCAATGCCGCAGCTTCACTAAGGCCACTCCACCCTTAGCGTAATACATACATAATTATAATATTTATTATGCACCTCCATACCTAGTCTATCATACCTCACTTCACCTCACAGACATTGTTCTGCTGTACGCTAATCAATATTACAGACGTGCACAACAATGCTTCATATTTCTAACAATTTATTAGTTACGAAACGGTTGATAGCAATTAAATAAATTAATTGTAATGACAACACAGATGATCTCCTTAGAATACAACACTGTTAACGACATTGCTGATGAAACTTAACCGATCGATCTGTGAAATACAAAGTGCGTACCATACATAATATGTACACATTAGATAATTATAGTACATTATTAACCACTATTCGTATATTCTGTGTAGGCAGTAGGCACTCTAGGCAATAGGTACCTATTAGTGATGTAACGAATATTCGCATTCGCATTCGCGAATATTCGCATATTTCAAAGTATTCGCATTCGCATTCGCATTCGCAAAAAAATATGCGAATGTTTTGCGAATATTATTTTAGTAATAAAGTATCTGGTCTGTTCCGTGTTGGCCACATTTGTTGTATTGTTTCCTGTGTTCGTTTGCTTGATGATGTTATTATTATTAGGAGAAATATGCATTTGTGGAGATTTAATTTATATGTTTGTTTTAAGTATTACAACTGCTATGAGTATAGGGCCCTACAATAATTTTATATTCTATTTAAGGAATATTTATATCATACTACAAGGTGAACCACACTAAAGTATTCTCTCAGAATTTTCGGGGCTTGAAGACTAAGATCGAGGAGTTTAGAGCAAACTTATTTGCAAATAGTTATGATATAATTGTTCTGACGGAAGCTTGGCTAAATTGTGGCATATTTAACAGCGAACTTTTTCAAAACGAATATACAGTTTACCGCAAGGATAGGGATTTCATGTTGAGTGGTAAAAGGGATGGAGGTGGGGTCTTAATTGCTGTGGATCGGACACTAGGATATTCATCCACTCTTGTTTGGGATGATACTGGTGAAAGAAGTTTTTTTTACCAGTATTCGTTTTTCATCGGTAACGCATGAAAAAATGCTCACCGCTACTGGGTGTAGTATATGTATATACCGCCTTCCACATCCTTAGATACTTAAAACATCTTTTTTTAAAGTATATCTGAACGTTTAATCAGCTATTACGGCAAAACGGATATTTGTCTTATTGGAGATTCCAATATCCCAACAATCCAATGGAAAAAAGACCCCGATGTTGATTCAATCTTTGTTCCGTATTCTTATTCGTGTCCTGTTGCGCAGTATTTGATAGAATCTATATCTTTTCTCAATATGTTTCAGTCTAACGGAGTTTATAACAGCAATCAAGTTATCTTGGATTTAGTTCTTTCAACTATTCCGTGTTCTGTTACCAGATGTGACTCTCCACTGGTTGGTAAGGATTCACACTATCCTTCACTGTTGATAGATTATGAGTTTGAAATTGCTGAGGATTTGTCTCAAAATATGATCCAGAAATTAATATACTTTAAGTCAAACTTTTCGGAAATAAATTTTGAACTACAAAGTGTTGATTGGGTCAGTGTTTTGGGAAACGGACCGGTGAATAAGATGATTGAATCTTTTTATGGTTATGTTTTGCCAATAATTGAGAAGCATACACCTACATATGAAGAGGGTGTCACCTAATAATTTTCCCAAATGGTTCTCTAATAAAACTGTGTTGTTGTTTAAGAGAAAGTCCAAGGCTTGGCGTAAGTGGAAGATGAACCGTAATGATTCTGACTACAATTTATTTTTTCAACTAAGAGCTCAGTTGAAGTTGTCGCAGAATCACGATTATAGGTCTTTTATTAATAACACTGAGAAGTCACTTAAGGGCAATGTCAAGTCTTTCTTTTCATTCGTGAATTCCCTTAAAGAATCTAGAGGCTATCCAAGGGTAATGGGTGACGGTGACCAGACTTCGAGCGATCCAGAGGGAATTGCAAACTTGTTTTCGACGTTTTTTGGTTCTGTATTTTCACTGAATAATTTGCATGATTCTAATACTAAAGAATTGGAAAATATTTTAACTAACTCATGTTTATCCATGGTTAATATCTTGAAATCTGATATTCATAAACGTTTATTAGGTATAGATGAGACAAAAGGAGTTGGCCCTGATGGTCTAGCACCAATATATTAAAGAGATGTGTAAGTCATTTAACCAAACCATTGTATCTGACATTTATTAGAACACCTTGCTGCAGGAGGCAATCTAGACTATGGGACATGGAAAACCCTAAATCGACTGAGATCTGGTGTAGGAAACTGCCGCGACAATAGAGAACGATTGGGCTTCCTACAGGACGAATCCGGAGCGTGTGACTGTGGTGCAGCACAGACTATGCCACACTTGTTGGAGTGTCCATTGTGCCCTGTCACTTGCACTATGGAGGATACTTTTGATGCATCTCCACCTGCTGCGCGTTTTGCGCAGTACTGGAAATCAGTTTGATGGGTTTTTTCTCTGGGTTTCGACACGATAAATAAATTAGGAGTTTACAAGAAGGATGCTTTCCATGCAAATGGAAGATGGCTAGTATTATTCCTTTGCATAAATCTGGCAGCAAATCGGACGTTCGTAACTACAGACCAATTTTAATTCTATCACCTATTTCAAAAATATTTGAGGGTATGGTTCGTGAACAAATTACTTTTTCCCTGAAGCCGTATCTTCTTGTAGAGCAGCATGGATTCATGAGTGGAAGATCGACAGTAACAAATCTGATTTTTTTTCTTAGCTATGGACAATCGTATACAGTTGGATGCCATTTATATCGGCTTTCAAAAGGCATTTGATAAAGTAGAACATCGACTTTTTTCAACTAAGGTGGATTGAATCATATATTTCTGATAGATTGATGACAGTTAAACTTAACGGTTACTCATCTGGCAGTGTCAGTGTTACATCTGGTGTCCCTCAGGGGTCTTCTTTGGGTCCTTTACTTTTCACGATATTCATAAACAACATAAAAAAGTGCTTTGACCACTCAGAGCTTCTATTATTTGCGGACGATTTAAAAATATACCTACTGTCAAATTCAATTATTGTTTGACTATGAAATGCTTAACGAGGACTTGGAAAGACTACACGAGTACTGTAAAAGAAATAACTTGCACTTGAATCTGGAGAAGTGTAATCTGATCTCTTTTACCAAAAATAGAAACAAAATTCGATAAATTTACAATATCCATAATCATGATTTAAAAGAAGTAAATAAGATTAGAGATTTAGGTGTGGTGTTTGACTCTGAGCTTCACTTTGATGATCACGTGAACAAAATTATCGAAGAGAGCAATAAAATACTGGGATTTATTCTGAGATCTACAAAGTCATTTAGGTTATATGAATCGTATTTGTACTTGTACTTATCGTTGTTTCGCTCCAAGCTGGAGGACTGTTCCTCTGTATGGAATCCACATTTTAAAAAATATGTCGATCAAGTTGAGAGAACTCAGTCTAAATTCATTCGTTTGGTTAGGAAGAGATTGCATTATCCTGTATTTATTAAAGATTTGCCTAAATTGGGTTAGTTGGAAGAAATCGCGCCTCTGCGATAAACTCGCCCTCTGTATATTGATTGTATGATTGTCTTTGTTTGAAATGTATTTTTGTGTAAATTTGCTTGTTATCAATGTACAGTAAAGAATAAATAAATAAATAAAAATAAATTGGAATTGTGAAGAGTTTTGCTGGATGCATGCAACCTGAGAAAAATATGCTTGTCCGAATACGATGTGCCTAATATTTTAGATAGGATTAACTTTAGAATGCTTCCTTTAACAAGATCTTGTTTTCCGTTCTACATTAAAAAAAAAACAAAAACGATTGCAGACTCAAGAAACCCTGTTTATAGAATTTTAAAGTGCCAATTACGTCAGGTTTGTGAGAAAGGAGAGTTGTGGGTAGAATAAGATGAAATAAATATAAAAAAAATGTATGTGTTTGATAAAATGTGAAGTGTTTGGGATAGTATTAATTTTTAGACTGATTTTTAAATTTTTAAATTTTTGATTTTTCTTTTTTAAGAGTTTTTTTGTATTGTTATTGCATACATTAGTGAAGTGTGAATGTGTTTGTGCGAATGAATGTATTAGGTATGTGTGCGAAATTGGGTGAGCAGCGATTTGTAATAGGAATGGGTGATTGGATGTATTGTGAATTAATACCTATATTATGTGTAAGATTTTCTATAATTGTTTTGTGTGTTATTGCTGAAGTATGCACTGTTTCGATGTAAGACTATTGGAATGTTTTTGTTGCTTACATGTTTATATTTATATGTCTTTCATCTGTTGTGTACCATGTAAATGAAGAAACAAATCAGTAATTCGGTGAAAGTACCGGATACTTACCCGGTACATTGTGGAAAAAGGTACTGCAAGAAAATATTCTTTAAGAAAACCGAGGAGTTTTCGAATATTTCAAATTGCTATACCATTTTCAAGTCAATATTCGCATTCGCATTCGCGAATGTCGGCATGAAATATTCGCATTCGCATTCGCATTCGCGAATATCCAAAATCAGACATTCGTTACATCACTAGTACCTATACATGTCATGTTGTATAATATTAAAGAGCGATGAGGTAAACAGGTGTACACTTATCTACTTAGGCTTACCTACACATACTTATGTACATTCAGGCCTAATACTGAACTACTAAATAGTAATGAATGGTTAACTATGACTCTACGTATGAACACATTACTTAAACTTACGTACTGTACATGTAATATGTATAGAACATTACGGATAATATTACCTACCTGCGTGAAGCTACGACATTAACTAATAGAAACTCTACTTGTACCTACATTAATAAATAGTGAAATATCCATACATATTTGTTCCCGAGATAAACAGAATATACGAGCAAGGGAGTAAATAATTACAATGTTGTACCTACATAGCTTTTTAAAACATAATAATATAATATCGTTAACACGGGTAGGATGTATAATAATACCATTACCTACTCACACCTTGTATTGTAGTGTGTACCTAAACGTTTAATATCAATATCATGAAGTAAAAGTATAGAGTGTGCTTAAATAATATTGACAATATACCTACTTATAAGCTTTCTATTAATCCCTGATAACATTACTAATTCACATGCATTATAAAAATATATTATTTTTATACTATTAAGTATGTTATTCTGGAACGCTTTTTCACACGTAAGTGCTGGATGTATACACACTGATATATTCCATAGATAACATTTGTATCATCACTATTATTTTATTGATGTAGGTGCGTACTTGACCTACCCGAAAAGACGATATCTATAGACAATAATAAATACGAGGTATGAACAATGTATGAAGACGAAACGGCACTTGATAATAATGTATTCGGTAGCTGTATATTTTAGTTTCGCACATTATTATTTAGTCATTGTACAAAGTCAACTCAATAGTAACACATAAATATGTTTTCAATCTATATATAATGAGTTACAATCCATTGGATTGGTCTGCAAGAGTTTTGACTTATTTCTCCACTCCTCCCTATTCTCAGCTAGTCTCTTCAACTCCATATATGAGCCACAGCTCATGTCCCTCTTCAGTTGGTCCATATAGGCGTCTCTCGGTCGACCTCTGCCATTTGTGCCTTCGGTCCTGCCCTCTGCAATTGCGATGAGCAGTCCTGGGTGCCTGATGTTGTGGCCAATCCAATTAGCTCGTTGTTGGCAGATTCTTTTGAGGAGTTGCCTTTTTTCGCCAACCCTGGTTAACACTTCTTCGTTTTCGACGTGTTCCGACCAATGAATCTTCAGCATGCGTCTATCATATAGCATTTCAATCTAAGATTTTAATAATGTAATTAAATTTATATAATTAATTTATCTAGCATTTACTATTATTATTAAATAAGACATACACTTATTTAATATAGTCACATAATATACCTACACATAACAGGAATAGTAAAATTAGTCTATCGGTTTGATTGACATAATGTTAAAACAGTATCGAAAAATAGTCATAAATTGGAATTTGTGAATTTTGGTATGAGAAGAACACTTGATCCACTGAAATTTAAACCTGTTTTTTAAAAAACGCAGTATTATAATGATAAAAAACAATTAATATAATATTTTCAATGGAACAAACATCAGTAACTCGCGGTAGTAAGGTAATATTAAGTACGAATGGCTACAGTTACGGAAAATCTATGAAATGATTTTCCAATGGTTTGCGATTACCAAATGCAATAAATACCGTTATCAAAAAAGTATTCGAATGATGATGGCGAAACGTGTGATGTTGAAATTTTGTGTAATTTGTTAACAGAGAAACCAAGTGATTTGTCAATGGATAAAATTAAGTTTGATATTTATTTTATAAGTGAATGTCACACTGGCAGAACACTAGAACTGAGAGCAAGACAAAAGCGTCCGCGGTAAGGGGTAAGGGTGACTTTGGCAATATCATTCAGATATTGCATATTATGCATTGCATATTATGGGCAGTTGTACAAACACTAGTAATATACGTATAGGTATATATACGACTGATATAAAGGTGGGGAGGACATTGGATTTATATACCGCACAATCATATATGTACAGACATTATACTAAACTTAAGAGCCATTAGTATAATGAGTGTGGCACTTTAGAGTATCAGTACCTACTCGGCAACAACTGCTTACAGCTCCAGGCAACTTCAAACAAGGACATAAAACTTTATTATTTATACACAAATTCATAACGTACGAGACTGCAAAGACAAATAATACCTTCTACCTGCAATCAGTTACACGTGAGAAATAATCGAATAAGAATGCATTGGTTAAGCAATGAGACCTAGACATCGCACTCGCTTGTAGATCACAGTGCAAATCTGTGGATAATGTGTTTAATTTTTTCTAACAGGCCTCCACCCATTCTAATTATCCTATTTCTTTACATATTATAGCAGAAAGAAGGCTTTCAAATATTTAAAGTTTTCAATTATTATATTTTGGTATAAATTTGTGAAAATTCGAGACCAGAACGTCATATTAGTTATATTCAGGTAATTTATATACAGGGAAACCAAGTACGCGTATATCCCTAAACATATAAAACAAATAAAATAATCAAGTTTGAAATGTTTAAATGAATATTTAATATTTATCGTCTCCTTTAGTAAATCAATAACAAATATTTCGTTGCAAAAGGTATTGCCGATTTTAGGTTTCGCGTCTGCTACGAATAAATAATAATAATAAGAACACTTTATTGATCAGAAAAAAAAAATCATGAGCAATTGGCGAGCTTATTGCCTATAAAATTCGTTAAGTACCACAATCTGTTGATGGAATCTGTTTGACAACGTAGCCCTACAGTAGGTTTTTTGTACTTAATATTTTTTAGAATTCTAAAATATGATGAAAGGATCAAGGATGGTTTGGGAATATAATTCGATCTTCTACGCAAATATCACATTTTTCCTGTTCGTGGAGTTTTTAAGCGTTTCCCACAGTTTATAAACTCACTCTAAAATACATTTTCTTATAATTTTTTTGATACTTCTAGGTACTTCTATAATATTCACTATTTTATGCTGCGACAGCCTATTTGCCTAAAACAAATCAGATATTTCAAGGCCGATAAACACGTCACTTTGTTGGTCTGGCCTGAAAACTCGTCAGACGTGAACAAGAACTTGTGGAGAAGCTGGTTGACGTCTGGAATCGTAGTGCACATCTATAAAAAGTGATAAAAAGTTGCAAAGATAGCATCCAAGCAAAAAAAAAAACACAACATACAGAATATCGATTTTCTATTAATAATTGACAATTTCTTTTCTTTTTAATTCAACGCAAAATATGCTTCAATTGATATAAAATGTACTTAATTATACACATCATAATTCTTTACTTAATAAATAAATTATTGTATATTCCTGCAATAATGAATGAAGATTTTAGCAATGTAAATGTACCTACTCATAAAGTACATTTCGCAATGGATCTAATAAAATAGCACACCGCTGTAGAATGCGTTTGAGGGACGTCTTTCTCGTAATATGTAATTAAATTTCCCTATTAAGTATAACATTACTTATTTCACTGACCGAATTAATTAAATCATGTTCATGTATAGTATCATCATTCTGGAAGAATACATTTTTATCTTGGCAACACATTTGCGCGGCACTAACTTATCCACACATAAGGCATAATCGAATGCTCCAAATATTTAGGATTACCTATTTACTAGCTCAGAAAACATCGAGATATTATTTCGTAACACAAAGATAATAGGTATACGGTATTGTTACACATTTATAAGACTCGATTAAGCCTCACTATATATTATACTATTTTATACGATGAAATACAAGTCGCGCAATGTGAGATGATGTACATAGGTACACTCGCTACTGAATAAATTAGAATTCTTGAGCGGTCGTGAAAGCGAAAACAAGCGTACAGAAAAGTGAAACTCGTTCACTCAATCGTTTAGTGCACTTTAGAAGTAATACTACGTATTCATAATATTATTCACCTAAATCAGTGAAAAACATCCTCTACGTATCTTCTCATAATATTTATTATGTACCTATTTAGTAGTCGGTAGTCTTGGTACCAATTAATGCAAATGAATATAGGGTGTAAAAACTGCAAATACTTTATACAGTATAGATATAGACTTTATACAGTATCCACGTTACATATACTGTATCTACCAATGTATAGATTTCAATATATATTTTTTTAATTTTATTTAACAAAATACATTTACATTAATTGTTTCTTATATACTATACATATTTTTTTTGCATTCTCTGGAGAACAAAAATACGTTTTTTACCCCTCCAGAAAGTGCACAAACACTTGTGTAGGAGTGGCAAGCAGTGTACATAATACATATCAAAAATACATAAACACATACAAATACACATAAATACAACAAAACATATAAACACCAAAAAAATACCGGCATCAGGTGAATAAACATTCTACCCAATGCTTCCATACAAATATGTTACAATTTTACACTATTTTGTGGGTAGTTAATAATACATTAACTACCCACGTACTAACGTACATTCTTACGCGTCAACGATACAGGAATCAAATTAAAGATTGCAGGAGCTTTGCAGGTCCGGACATTGATAGTGATCATAATATGGTTGTGGCGGAAACCATGCTGAAATTCAAAAGGCTCGAGAAGAGAACCACAAAAAGATGGGACCTAAAACAGCTAAAAATAAAAGAAATTAAAGCGAAATACGACGAAAAAACTAACATATGCGATTTTGAGAGTAATGAAAATATAGATAAAGTATGGGGCAAAATTAAAGAGAAAATAACCGCAGCGGCAGATGAGGTCTTAGAGAAAAAAAAGCCGCAAGCTAGGAAAGAATGGATTACGGACGACATTTTAGAAATGATCGAAGAAAGAAGGAAGCTAAAGAACTCCACAACAGAAGAAGGGAAAAAGGAATATAAAGCCCTTAGAAATAAAATTAACAGAGAATCCAAGCTGAGAAAGGAATGTTATTTGCAAGAAAAATGCAAAAATATTAACAGAAATATAAAACAAAGGAAATTTGAAACCGCATACTCTGAAGTAAAGAATTTCTTCAATGACAAAACACAGCCACGATGTGCTATACAAGATAAAAACGGCAAACTGCTGTTTGAGGACGAATTTATCGTAAAAAGATGGAAAGAATACCTAGAACAATTATACAAAGGAAAGAATATAGTCCAAGAAAGCAAAGCACTAGAAGCAGAATATGACGTAGAAAATAATGGAGATGACATCTTAAGAAGTGAATTTGATATTGCCTTAGCAAAGTTGAAAGACGGCAAAGCACCAGGTATTGACCTGATTCCATCAGAGCTGCTTAAATGCGCGGGAAAAGGCATGCTCGATACATTGTATAAGCTTGTCTGCAAAATATATGACACAGGAGAGATACCTGAGGACTTTGCCAAATGTCTGATACGAGCGCTTCCTAAGAAAGCAGGCACTACAAAGTGCGAACAACACAGAACCTTAAGCATGATATCACACGCTTCTAAGATACTCACCAACATTATAATGAAAAGGGCGGAAAATAAAATAAACGAAACACTTACAGAAGATTAATTTGGATTCCGCAAAGAGACAGGTACAAGAGATGCAATCCTGAGTCTCAGACATACTCTAGAAAAGAGAATAGCAATTAATAAAAACACATACATAGCATTCATCGACCTTGAAAAAGCATTCGATAAAGTAGAATGGGAACAACTTTTTAACACCCTCAACCAGATAGGAATGAGTTATAAAGACAGAAGAGCAATCTGGAGCTTATACAAGAACGAAATGGCTGTGATTAAAAGCGGAGAGAGCTGTGCAGAAGCAAGGGTCGAACAAGGCGTAAGACAAGGATGCTCAATGTCGCCAGCTCTCTTTAACTGCTATATACAGCGAGCCATTGATGAACTGAGAGAAGAAATGAAGAACTGGACAGGAGTAAAAATAAACGGGAAAAAGGTCGACATGATAAGATATGCTGACGACATAGCACTGCTCGCAGACTCCGAGATGGAGCTGAACGAAGCCTTAGGAAAAATGGAAAGTATACTGTTGTCAAAGTACAACATGAAAATAAATAAAGAAAAAACAAAATGTATGGTCGTTGGAAAAGAGGAAGCGACTGCGAACATTGCCTTAAATGGAGTGAGCATCAAACAAGTAAGTGAATTCGTGTACCTGGGCAGCAGAATAAACCAGGATGGACGCTCCAAAGCAGAAATCGTAAGCAGAATAAACCAGGCAAGTATTGCCTTTAACAAAAAATCGAAGATATTGGAATCCCCAAATATTGACTTAAGCGTAAGGAAGAACCTTACTAAAGCCTTTGTATGGAGCATTCTGCTTTATGGTTGTGAGACATGGACCATCAGCAAGAGTGAAAGCGGACGGTTGGCGGCCTTTGAAATGTGGTGCTACAGACGCATGCTTAAGATCCATTGGTCGGAGCACGTCGAAAACGAAGAAGTATTAACCAGGGTAGGCGAAAAAAGGCAACTCCTTAAGAGAATCAGCCAACAACGAGCTAACTGGATTGGCCACAACATCAGGCACCCAGGACTACTCATATCCATCGCGGAGGGTAAGACCGAGGGGACAAATGGCAGAGGCCGACCAAGAGACGCATATATGGACCAACTGAAGAGTGTATGAACTGTGGCTCATACGTAGAGCTGAAAAGACTGGCTGAGAATAGAGACGAATGGAGAAGAAAAACCAAACTTGTTGCAGACCAATCCAATGGATTGTAACTCATTATATATAATAATAATAAAAACATCTGAATGTATGCACAATAAATATTATTCCATTAGTTTCCTGATTCTCTTTGAGACTAATTCAATTTGCGGTTTCCATCTTAAATTCTCATCAATAATTATTCCTAAATACTTAATATTCTTGGAGGGGTTAATAGTCTCACATTTACATTCGTCATTGTGCCTACATGAATAACCATGCACTGTTATTTTTAAATGAGGAGGTAATAATTGGTTCTTTAGTGAAAAAAATATGTATGATGTTTTTTTCTGTTTTCAGTGACAATAGGTTTTGGTCAAACCATTTTTTTAAGGTATTCATTGCTTTGTTTGCTGACACCATTAAACTATCTATGTCTCGTTCTTGAATTAAAACAACTGTGTCATCCGCATATGGAGTCGGGCAAAACCGCAGTCGGGAGTAAAATTAGTATAATATATTTAATGAATTTGCGTATTTTAAGATCGGAGTCACCATTTTAATCGTTGGTTAATGTATATGAAATAACCAGCAATTAATGTAATACTCCCTATATTATAGGGCATGTATCATTTGAAAAGAATTCAACCGATGGTATCTGAAACACATCGTTAACGTAAGCAATGAATAAAATTGGTCCAATTACTGTTCCCTGGGGTATACCGAATGTAGACGTTAGAGGATTGCTATAATGGCTATTTATATTTACACATTGGATGCGGTTATTTAGGTAACTCTCAAACCAGTTGAGGACTTTACCTTTAATACCATTTTTTTTCAGCTTAGATATCAATTTTTCATGAGAAATGCTGTCAAACGCTTTCCGCAAATCAATAAAAATTCCCAAGCATTTGTCCCCTTCGTCAAGAGCTTTCGTTATTGTGCCAGTTACGTCAGCTATAGCCTCGGATGTTCCCATTTCCGGTCTGAAGCCGAACTGATTAGAACTTAAAAGGTTGTTTTTAGTCAAAAAATCCACCAGTTGATTTTTTATTACCCTTTCATAAATCTTCGAGATAGAATAGAATAGAATAGAAATTCTTTTATTGCGCATAAATACAAAATATCAACATACATTTTTTCTTAACATGGTTACAATTAAGTTGCAGCAGCCTCACTAGGTTAACCTGTATCGAGGCGTGCTGCGAATAAAAATAATAAACAATATACAATCAACAAACTATCATTATATCCAAAAAAAAATCACAATAAACAAATAATAAATAAATTAATTAAAAATGAAAATATGTCAATGAGTCAATAATTAAACGCAAACACAATAAAGTAAACAAATGAATATTTGGAAAATGATGGAGAATTAAGTGAATAAAAAATAATAATATAACAATGAACAAATAAATAAACAAACAAACAAATAATCAAATAAATTAATTGACTAACTACCTAAATAAAAATGAAAATATGCAAATGGTTCTATAATTAAACGCATGCAAAATAAGGTGAAAAAATGAATATATGGAATATTAAACAAACAGATTAATCAATGAATACAAGAATAAACAGATGAACAAGATAAAAATTAAAGAAAATAAAACAATATAATAAAACAACAAAATAAAGTAACAAAATAAAATAAAATAATGAAATAAAAATCATCAAATATGTAAGACAACGAATCAATGAATTCCAGATAAAACCAAGTCAAATGAAATAAAACAAGTCAATACATGATTGTCTGTAAAAATTAAGAATCAAAAATTAAATACAATATCAATCAATAAAATAAGGAATGAATAAACGAATAACCACAAGTAATACTCAATCCGCAATTTAAGTCACATGAGTAAAAAGCTTGCTCCTCGCTTCAGACCGACCCATCTCCATTAACCATTTTTTAATGTTTCGTATAATAACGCTTAGTTTTATATTAAGCTTAAGATGATCAGGTAACAAATTGTACAGCCTTGGTGACAGATAAAATGCTGATCGCTGTCCAAGAGCCGTATTCACAAAAGGAACGACACTGACACCCCTTGTTATGGATCGAGTGTAATGACTGCCTTCAGCGATAGGCTTTTCTGTCCTACTCGCAGCGTAGCGTATAATTATATTTTTAATATATATTTGTCTGGCATCAAATATTTTAAGACTCCTAAACAGAGGATCTGATGGATGTCTGTACGGTGCACGACTCATCACTCTTATTATTGCTTTCTGTGCAATATTAACCTGATACATGTGAGCCTCAGCGGCGCTACCCCAGCACTCTATCCCATAGCTCATCACGGAGTCACACAATGCATAATATACCTCTCTTAATCTATTCCTATCCAATACATTCCTCAACACACAAAAAATATGAATTAGTTTTCTCAATCGCTTAGATAGTGCCTCTATATGAATATTCCATCTCAGATGTGTGTCGATTACCAAACCCAAGTACTTAATAGATTGACATGCAGATATATGTGGACAATCACAAGGTTGACTCCTCGAACATGTATGCAACACTAACGGAACCGGAGAATGTGGATCGCCTGAGGATGTGATAGAAAAGGTCATATATTTAGTTTTTCCCGTGTTCAGAGTAAGCAAGTGGTTTTTAAACCATTCCCCAACCCTACCGATTCCGATTTCCGCCAAACCATACACCTCCTCCCACGTCCTGCCCTTGAACATCAACACCGTATCATCCGCAAAAGAAATAACAGATCCCCTGAACTTCATATTACACAGATCGTTAATGTAAATGAGAAAGAGCAGTGGTCCCAGTGTGCTGCCTTGAGGAACGCCATACTGTACTTCCTTTTGGGTACTCAGTGTCTCACCGATTCTGCTCGATTGCATCCTACCAGACAGATAGCTCCTAAACAGATCCAGTGCCAGACCTCTGATCCCAATAAACTCCATTTTCCTCAGCAACAAAGCATGAGAAACAGTATCGAACGCCTTGGCCAAGTCAACAAAAACTGCCAAACATTTGCACCTCTCATCCAAAGCTCTCGCTACATAATCAGAGAAAGAGTTCAAAGCATTTGTCGTACCCAAACCCGACCGAAATCCATACTGTTGATCCGATAAAAAGTTTAACTTTCCGAGATAAACATCCAGTCTCGTCTTCAACGCCTTTTCAAAAACTTTGGATACAATACTTAATAGCGAGATTGGTCTATAATTGGTAATGAGGCTCTTATCTCCTGATTTATAGATTGGAACTACAATAGCACACTTCAATTGGCTAGGAAAAATTCCACGTGTAATACATAAATTAAAAATATGTACGAGTGGCGCAGAAATAAGGCCAGCACATCGTTTAAATACCATTGTATTAATTTGGTCCTGACCACAGGCACTACTATTTTTTAGTGTTCCTATAATTTTTACAATTTCCTTTGTTGTAAGTGGACTAATGAAAAAAGAATCCGGTGGTGAAAGAGAATTTCGGTTCTTCATCTTCTGTGCCAGTTCTCCTTCAGTTATCTTCAAATCGTTCAAAATTTTCTCAGCCAAATTCCTTCCCACACTAACAAAGAATTCATTTACATGATCAACAACAGTGGTAGGATCATCACTCATTTTAACAGTTCTATCTTTTACAAGAACAGCATTCAACTCATTGATTTTTTCCTTCCCATTATATGTACATTCCCTGATAACATCCCAAACCTTCCTTGTATTGCTTCCTGCGTCACGAACTTTAGAACCATAATATTCATTTTTAGTATTAAATAAAATTGCATTGCATGCATTTCTGTATCTCAGATATCTGTTTCTTAAATCCGAATCATGTGGATTTCTTCTAGCTGCCTGATGTAGTTTATTTCTCTTTCTAATACATTGAACCATTGACAAGGTTATCCATGGTTTCAGCTGTCTCCTTCTGCTAACAGAAACACAACTCTTATATGTCGTATTCCTGGAAAGATGGTATTTAAATTTATCCAGGAATAAGTCAAGAGACTCCTCAGGATCCATCGATCTGAACACAGGATCCCAATCTTCAGAATTTATGGATTGTACAATTGCGTCGTGATCAATAATCCTCCTCTTAGTTTTATCTAGCCTCTCCTTTCTTCCTCCATCCCCGACCCCATCCACCAGTCCAAGCATTATTGCACAATGGTCCGTAACTGAGCACTCGTATACCACAGGTACAAAAGATAACCGAGATCTCAACATCATGTGATCCAAACAAGAATTGGACTGCTTCCTAGTTGTAATATTTATTGTGGAAATGTAACCAAACTCGTTAAGCAACGATAAGTATTTTACACTAGAAGCATCAGTTTGAAGAATGTCAATATTAATATCTCCAACAATCAAAGATTCCTTAAACGATCTCAACTCAGTAAGTAAATCAGCTAGAGATTCCAAAAATGGGTTCCTATTCACATAACTTGGCGGTCTGTACAAAGCCAGTACAACGCGATTCTCATCGAGCTGAATCTGAAGACAGTTGGCTTCGCAAATGGAGGGTTCAGTTACAGTCGCACTATCAAACCTGTTATTAATGTACACCACCAGACCACCACTCCTATTTAAGAAGGTTTCTGTATGATACTCCGTATATCCACCAAGCTGTCTAGGAAGGTATGAGGGACCAAGCCAACATTCAGAGAGTACAATGATATCCCAGTCGGTAGACAAATCAGACAACTCAACAAGAAAAGCATCAAAATTTTTACTAATACTTCTTATGTTTATGTGTATAACCTTTAGACAACACTTAGAGTCGATATAGAGGCGGCATTCATTGGCCGTTAACACATCTTTAGTATCAGTATTCCCAAAATCATCAATACACCCAAAAATATCATCCATGCCCATCTCAGCATTCATAATTGGTATTTTCTATTGCCAATCTTTCAAATCGCTGCCTTGTAGGACACAAACTACTGACAGCCATATGAAAACAGTCTGCTCTCTTATGCATCGAGCAATTATAACATCTATACTGAGATTGCTCCATCTGACACTCTCTGGTATCGTGTTCCTCTCCACACTTCGCACATATTTCAATATCCCTGCGGCAATGAGATTGTACATGTCCAAACGACAAACACTTCATACACTGTATTAATGGTGACTCATTTTCAACAATAACACGCTGGAATCCAATATGAACCTTTCCCAAGTCAGTCAAGGCTTTCCAAGTTTTTGGACTCACCTGGCATGCTATATTAGTCAGAAGGGAATTTCTATGTCTTTTCCTGTACTTAATTTTAATGGTCTCTTCAAGTTTTAAACCACCATTCTGTGTACTCAATGAGTCATTCAGATCCTTTTCGTTCACACCCTTAATCACACCCCTGAAAATCACGAGTGGATCTCTCTTCCTGAATTTTTGGACAGATGATATCGGGCGATAAGAAGAGATGTTGGACACGAGTGATATCGGGCGATAATTTGATACCTCCTCGCTGCTCCCTGACTTATAAATTAGCGTTACTATAGTCCTTTTGTAGTTTTCAGGGAAACAACCAGCCTTTAAACTAGCATTAATGATGTGTGCGATAGGTAAAGCAAGGTGTTCCTTTGCCACCTTAAGTATTTCGACTGTGACATTATCATATCCTGGAGCCGTCGCCCCACCCATTTCTGTGATAATTTTTTTAACTTCATTTGCCGTAGTGTAATTAAATGTCTCAAATATAGGCATGTTATCGTGTAAAATATCAACATCACCCGGCTTAATTTCGCTCAGTTCGCGTACAATATCTGCATCAATCTGCCCAGTACCGCCCGTATCCTGTTCAATTAAAGATGACAGATTCTGCCCAACGTTAGTGAAATATTCATTAAACACATTTGCACACTCCAACGGTTCAATTTCCGGATCGATTGGATTCTCTTTATGTCTAATTTGTGGTATATGCGACTTTTTATTTTTTCTGTCTATAATTTCATTTATTGTACGCCATATTTGCTTTGGATTATTCTGCACTATCTCCATCCTATCTCGATAGTATTGGTCCTTTGTATGTCTGATTAAATTAGTTAATTTATTCCTATATAGTATATAGTATGTTTTCATTCTACTATCATGCGGATGTTTTTTAGTTTCTTGAAATAGAAATTGCTTATGTCTAATAGAGGATACCTATATATTACACTTCAACAGACGGCTCTCTTACTAACTAAGAAATAATTATTGTAATGTCTATTCTCATATAAGATATGTAGATCTCTTACGCCACATTAACTTCAACTTGGTGATATTTTATTTACCGACGTAAATCTGCGGAAACTATGTAGGTACTTATACGCAAACATATGCATATGTATAGCATCAAAAAATCTTGTTTATAAAAAGAAGATGAAACGTCATTCCTGAATAGTTGAAGACAGGTTACGATACCCACTGTAAATAAATTATACACACGATTGGCGATGTTTAATACATTTTTTATAATCCATTTGCTTTTTGTATGTATGTGTCGGATGATTTATTCGACGCAGTTTAATGAAGTTTTCATCTCAAAGGCACGGGAAACTATGTTGGATGAGCTATGTCTTCAATTTGTTCCTGAACATTGTTATTGATTGGTTTTTACGAACGTCTTCGAGTAGTCGATTCCAGGTCTTGCAACACCAAAAGCTCTGTCGTAGAAGCAAGACTTGTTGGCTCTATTGATCTCGTCCAGTCTTTGCTGAGCGTAGGGGTTTACTTGCAGGTGTTTTGAGAACACAATCTCAGAAAATGACTGAGGTGCCATATTATTCAAAGCCTTGTAAACCGTTAGGCACAGTTTGTACTGTACCCTTTCACTAACTCTTAGCCAGTGTAATTTTTTCAGCAAAGATGTGATGTGACAACGTCGAGGAAAATCCTTGCAGCGATAATCAATATCATTTGTAGGTGGTTTAAATAGATCTACGGCAGTCCTACATTTAGTTCGTTAAAGTAGTCTAGTTTAGAGACTATAAAAGCAGCAATTATAATGTTTTTGTGCTGTCAGGAGTAAGGATTTTTTACACCGTGCGTATTTCACGGATGCAGAAAAATGTGGAGCTCACTATCTTTGAGATTTGGAATTCCAAAGACAGCGCGCTATAAAAGCGCTCTCTAGCAAAAACGGAAAAATAATTTGGTAGAAAAACTCTCAAAACTTGTTGACCCTTGCGAACATTTTGATTTTACAAAATAAAAAATCAAATATTTATTACCAATATTAGTTTTTTCTTAAAAATAAATAAATAGCCGACTGAAGAGATTTATTTAGGTACTCTTTGTTATATCAAAATACAAGTTATTTGTAGAATATATATTTTTTTAATTTATTCCATCAAACATATATATATTATGGATATTAGCAAACTTTTTTAATAAACAAAAAATCAAGTTCATGTGGTGATTTTTGGTTACAAAATATGAGAAATTTTATCAAATAAAAAAAATTATTCGGTCAATATCCATGAAAAAAAAAAACAAAAAAAAAATACAATTATTTACACTAATATTTTTAATAACTATCAAACTTTCCGTAATATTAAAAATTATATATGAAAAATTGTAGGGTTCTCGTGCATTGTCTGCCAAACACACCCCCAATTTCGATTTTTAGATTTTTTTTGCAAACGAATACTATGAATCTTTTTTCAAGTTTTTTTTAAGTTAAAAACTAATGTTGGTAATAACTATTTGTTTTCATATTTTATCACATCAAAATGTTCGCAGCGTCAATAAGTTTAGAGGGTTTTTCTGCCGAACTTGTTGAAAAATTGAATATTTTTCTGTTTTTGCTAAAGAGCGGTCTTAACGGCTATCGAGACATTGCTGGACGGTAGAAAATCTGTATCGGCTATTTCTTTACTACAATGAAGATGTCACATATTATGAAGATTTGTGACATCTTCAAACCACGGTAGCAATAACCCATGAGAATACTTTGATTAATGTAAAGTATGCAGCATGTTGGTTAAAAAATCTAATATACAATCATATGAAAGAGTATTGAGTGGAGGTACTATAATACATAGGTACTGAAATAAATAATAAAATAATTTTCATTTATATATAATTTAATTAGGTTCGTCTATTATATATCCAACTATGTATGCAAACTCAGCATCTACTACAAATGCGTAGCCAGAAAATTTACTGAATGTACCAAACATACATTTAAATTTCTCTCAGTGCCATAAAAAAATAAAGTTTCCGGATGCCAGGATACATTTATTGGAGGCATTAAATAATATATACGCAAAAGTTTTATAAAAAAGGGAATATTATTACCGAAATATCACAAATATATGGGAACCAAAGTGAATAGAGAAATTCAGGAAATTAATTGCACTGTGTAATAAATATAATTAATTGAAATTGAACTGAGTAATCATTAAACTATTATTATTTATTTTATTCTTCACTGTACAATATTTATCGGTTGTCGGTTACAATATTTCAAATCAATACAAAGTATAATAAATGCACTGTGTAATAAATATAATTAATTGAAATTGAACTGAGTAATCATTAAACTATTATTATTTATTTTATTCTTCACTGTACAATATTTATCGGTTGTCGGTTACAATATTTCAAATCAATACAAAGTATAATAATTGCACTGTGTAATAAATATAATTAATTGAAATTGAACTGAGTAATCATTAAACTATTATTATTTATTTTATTCTTCACTGTACAATATTTATCGGTTGTCGGTTACAATATTTCAAATCAATACAAAGTATAATAAATGCACTGTGTAATAAATATAATTAATTGAAATTGAACTGAGTAATCATTAAACTATTATTATTTATTTTATTCTTCACTGTACAATATTTATTGGTTGTCGGTTACAATATTTCAAATCAATACAAAGTATAATAATTGCACTGTGTAATAAATATAATTAATTGAAATTGAACTGAGTAATCATTAAACTATTATTATTTATTTTATTCTTCACTGTACAATATTTATTGGTTGTCGGTTACAATATTTCAAATCAATACAAAGTATAATAATTGCACTGTGTAATAAATATAATTAATTGAAATTGAACTGAGTAATCATTAAACTATTATTATTTATTTTATTCTTCACTGTACAATATTTATCGGTTGTCGGTTACAATATTTCAAATCAATACAAAGTATAATAAATGCACTGTGTAATAAATATAATTAATTGAAATTGAACTGAGTAATCATTAAACTATTATTATTTATTTTATTCTTCACTGTACAATATTTATTGGTTGTCGGTTACAATATTTCAAATCAATACAAAGTATAATAATTGCACTGTGTAATAAATATAATTAATTGAAATTGAACTGAGTAATCATTAAACTATTATTATTTATTTTATTCTTCACTGTACAATATTTATCGGTTGTCGGTTACAATATTTCAAATCAATACAAAGTATAATAAATGAATCAGTCATTTGAGAAACCCCATAAGTCAGGTTTTAAGCGGATATGAGTTTTTTTGATTTGGGTCCTTTTTCATTCAGAAATCACATAATTTTTACCTCTTTGATACAAACTGAGTCAATAGAGAAACAACACAACTCAGTGATTTTTGTTGTTACTACACTAAATGCATTCATGTCGATTCACAGCTGACACTTAACACCAACCACAAACGTGGGTGAAAATGATGAAAATTAGTGATTTTTGCATATTTAATAAATAAGGTGGTATGAAAATGTTAATTTTTGTTCCCTGAAATGGTGTTCATTTGAGAAACAACATAAGTCAAAGGTTTTTAATCAACAAATTAATATACCTACAAATAAATTATTTAAAAAAAGATAAAGGTTTATAATAACAAAATACACGGTAAGTTACATTTTGATATAAGTAAGATATCAACATTTCATTCAAAATTTTATAACAAACAGTTTTATGTGATTTCTGACAAGTTTATATTGACTGACTTATGGGGTTTCTCAAATGACCGATTCAAATATATCAATTATACAATTCCATATAACTTGGTTATTAACATTAAAGAAATATACATATATCAACAGAAATAGTAGAAATAAAAATAAAACTTACACACACATTTAGACCATAAATAAGCAGTATGCAGGGTCTCAGGTTATATGTGTATAAAGAAAAGCTAAAAACACACATGCAAGCAACAATGCACTTAAATATTCATATAATAATTAAAAAAGTAGAATATTATTAATCACATCTCTTCATAATAATATAATATAATTTATAGCATATTATTTACATAGTATGTACAAGTACAACAGTTAGGGATGTATACCTACACAATAAATTATCAATCAACACAAAATACATAATATTATTATCTGCACAATTTCATTTAAACAACAAAAAAACACACACACCCACACACACACACAACGTAATATGTACAACAAAAATACATAACTAATTTTTTGTTAAAATTAATTTGGACAAGTGCATCCCTAAATGCCTTCACAGTAAGCAATATGCTTATATTGTGGTAGTGGAGTAGGTCAGAAGTGGGAGGGATCAAAACTATACTATAAAGCTGACCACCTTGTTCACATTAAGAAAATCTCCCACAATTTATTTTATGAAAATATTGCAATCAAATAAACATTGAAATATGAAATTGGTAAATGGTGCGTCCGTACAAATAAGAAACTCAAGAAAGTATTAAAACTCTTGAATATATTTATATGAGAAGATATTTCTTTTAATTTTACCTGAAGTTTTTACCTATGTTCGTTTTATATGTATTAGATTTTGAACAGACATACTGCAATCACATATACTCTCTAAGATGCTCTCTCTCTTTATTTTTCTAATTGTCCCTAGGCCCTTATTATGCAGGCACCTGGACTCAACATACATATGTACATTTTATAAAATTTATCACAACTTCAAATATATTAACAATAAAGCAGCTAATGAAAAAATCAAAATTAAACAAAATATCAAATTACAGCATTTTTGTAGTCACCGATGTAAAGACTTCAGATCCACAACATGAAATATTCAAATATATAAATAATTCACATTATAGAAATGAATAATCATATCACAAAAACAATGAGGAATTTCTATTAATTTATCATTTTGTCAATTGAATAAAATGATTTATCAACCAGATACGATTTCACCCATCTCCGGAAGATCAATACATCATCGCACTTAATTGTATCTGGAAGCTTATTGTACAGTCTTACACTTAGACACAAAAAGCTACGATCCAACTTAGAGAGCCTGTGTTCTATTGCTCTCTGAATACAGTTCTGCAAGATTCCCTATATTTCATGCCAAGAAGAGTTCTAATTGCTATATATTACAAAACAAAAATTCTTTTTGATTCAGAGGCATTTCCCCAGCACAATATACTGTATGACTTTATGCTTTGAAAATATGAAAAATACACTAATCTTGCAGCCTCGGCACCGCAGGTCTCTCTTATCGTTTAATTGCGTAAATTGTTGAACAGAGTTTTGGAGCGACATTTTTCATGTGTGAACTCCATAGCAAAGTTTTGTCGACAGTGACACTCTTTAATTGCAATATTTCTATCTCTCAAAATAGAAGTTACCGGATCGTCTTGCATTGATCGTTTCAGAGAAAAGCGAATCTCACCAGTTTATCGACATATTCAAGATAAGTTTGTTGTCGTAAAACCAGTCCACCTTATTTAAAGCATCAATAGTGTTTAATTTTGTCCATGGGAATCGAGTAATATATGGTAGAACCACATTAATGTTATCATACTCCTTAACAATTAACAGATACATTACATTTACACAATTGGTACACATAGTTATTCAATACCTGTTTCATATTTGGAAGAGAGCCAAATTAATATCCAATACTAATCTCTTCTTTACATTGGAACCCTGACTTTGGTGACATCAGAAATGCATAAATACTCTTCTCTTAATTATGCTTATTATCAGATACAAATAAAAAAAATATGTAGGATGAAGCTAATAGAATATTTTAAAAAGGTTAATTATGAGAGAAAATAGCAAATACAAGCAAAATACAAACATATTTTAAAATTCACAACTAGGCAAAATGCACAACTACACTCTATTCTACAGCGGTATTAAAGATAAAAATTAACAATTGAAACATTCTGGTTAATTTAAAATAAACAATAACTTAATGAAAACAAAGGTATAGGTAAACTAATTGAAACAAACTACATTCCAATATTAAATTGTGCTTGTTTATTTACAAAGTTGGAAAAATTTCTGTTGCTTCTTGGTATTATAATTATAATATAGTAACCAAAGAATCATTTTCAGAAGATATATTAAACCTTACTGTATACAAAGATAATAAATTTTCACAACTTTAAGAAAGTGGGAACAACAAAACGATTCTGGACATTAATGCACGAGAATATTGGATAGACGTTATAATTTTTAAAGAGAAATAAATTGTCGCAATAAAATAATACACATATCTACAATATACAAATATTATACATAAACTACTCCACATTGTGTGGTACCTATGTTATCAAATTATAAAGCATAAGTAAACAAAAACATAACCCAAATAAAATGATTTTAAAGAGTAAAGAAGTATTGTTAGTGAACCCACTTGTTTAACTCCTGTGCATCCACCGCGCTGTGTGCTCTGCAATATGATGCTGGCGAAGAAAGGATATGACCATGATTTTGACTATGGCCATTCTCCATGTTGGCTCCACTTTCTTTCCCCAGTGACATGCTTATATAGTTAAATATTCCAATAACTTACGACGATTTATACACCCTTTCTGAATATCAAATCACTTTTTCCACACAACACTGCAGTTTCTTTGCCTACAATACTATTGTGATGTCACTTTCTCTATTATGATTCATTAAGCATATTTATATATGCACATGTATTATTTATATCATACTAAAATACTTTGCTTATATATAACCTACCTGACAATATTTTAGTATTTATTTTACTTTACTGTATTTACTTGAGAAAGAAAATGATTAATGCAATTCTGAGGTTTTGGATTATATATGAATACCAAACGGAAATAAGAGATTTTTTTGTATTTTGTTTCCCATATCAACATAACTAATCTCTAATAAACAAAACACTTAACCTCAAATATTTGATATTTTTACAAAAAGATCCAAGATATATTACATTCATATTGAAAATAGAAAATAGTTTAGTAAAAGAGACAATAAATCATCAAATGGTGTGTTCACACAAGCTTGACAAAGTAAAATATGTTCATTTTACACTTACTTCAAAGACCATGTAATTCAATGCAACTAATTGAAAAAGATATTGATGAACATTAGAGGTATTTTAACATTAGTAATGAAAAACTAGCACATGAAGTGTTCCTTGTGTGACTTCACGGAAATATGCGTAAATAAAAACTGTAAAACTCGCGACCACTCTCATACAAAACGCATCCGCAAAATTGTAAAACTGTCAACCGTGCCAAAACTAATGTCAAATCAAAATACCTAATTACACGCGCGCTTGCGCCAAATTGTGAATTCCAATTGGTTGTAAAAATGTGGCGGGACCACAATGCTATATTCAAATGTAGTCAAATTAAACAACGTCAAACAATCTATTTTTTTGCCTATTGCATTGATAGAAGGATTTTCGGATACTTGTGTCATGTCATAAAGATGGAGTAGGCCAGCAGTGGGACTCTTAATTGAAAGCTCATTAGGCTACCCAACACGAGCATAAATTTTATATACTGTTTCTTATCTGATCGTCTATAGTAGGTATAGGATAGAAAATAAAAATTGTAAATCCTTTTTTATATTAGATTTCCTTTTTGCTATATGTTATCGAAAGATTTACCTTGGAGTTTCCGGTAAAGAATAAATCTTCCACTTTTCTCTAAAAGTTTATGAATGTCCTGTAAAAGACAGGTATTTGTAAAACATCATAATATAAGACATTTAACAACTTCAATTCAGCGATGAAGTATTCTACCCATCTCACGTTTTATTGTCACTAGTAGTCTACTGGCTAGTGGCTACCCCACATGTGGCCAATGCCGTAATGCTATGTATGTACATACTCAAAAAATATCGGAAAAAGTCAATACATTGCTCGAGTAGGATTTAAAATTAGAATATTAGCTTGTGAAACTTTAAAACGTAGCCATCAACGCCATCTCTACGTCCGAACGGAAAATATTATTACACACATTTATGTCATAACGAAGGTAAATTAATAGTCAAGAATATATTAAAATAATTACTTGCATGTAGGTGTTTTTATTTTAATTTAGTTGACTCATAAAAAAATGCTAATATAAAAAAAATTACTTATATTCATAATGTTTTAAAAATAAGGTTTGCGGCAAAGTATTCTGATGGAACACTAAATTATATAGGTCTACCTATATAATTATCATTTTACATCTAAATAATTTCTGAAGATTTCAGACATCATTCACACAATAGAGTACAAATAATATGATTGTCTGTGAAAATTTTGTTAGTACCTATCACCCACTTTTTAACACGATTTCAAAAATTAAATTGGTTAAAAAATAAAGTTTACTGACGTTAAAAACTTTTTTAATTCATTGATTTGCGAGATCATTAATAATAAATTGTACCTACTAATCTATCACGTCCTTTCAGAAAATTCATTCATTTCAATAGTTGGGCATTTATTGATGAAATATATCGGGGAAAAAAATAAAATATATTTTATTGGACATAGATATAATATTAATGTGTACTGATGGCTGTTTTTTGACGTAAAAATGGATTTCTTTTTATTCAGGTTCGATATAAATTTGTATATGCAAGGAATATGAACACTGGTACAATACCTGGAAGTATGAATACAATTAAATTGAATAAACTCCACTGTGCACACTAGTTTTTTACAATATTTTCTTAACATTTATAAATGAATAAATTAATTAAATAGTATGTCATCGATTTTTGCAGAAACACAATCAACGTGTAGATAATTTTATTTAGATATTAGACATGTATCACTGAAACAGAAATTATATCAACATAATTTATAAAGACAATGAACACAATGAAGTTTCTCACTTAAACTTCAAAAGTTGACTACATTTTGCAAGCTCCGATAAATGTCAATAGTGTATGAAAAGTCACTAAGAAATAAATAATAATTTATATTATTAACTCTAAATATTATAAGTGTGTGTGAATTCAACGATAACGATAGTACATCTTATATAACGCAGATAGTAAAACTTTTTTAATTAACAGTTTTATTTTATTTTCTGCCGTGATGGTATAGTAGTAGTAGTAGTAGTAGTAGTAGTATTTTCTCAGATGAAAAAACATTAAAGATAGGTATGTACAAGTAAGCCACCCTTCTGATTCACTATCATCAATACATTATTCAACCCTACGCTTAAAACTCATTCACTCATTTAGGAATGAACGGATAGTGATATATTTCCATAATTTGTTTCAAACTTTGATATTTTGTTGGTTGGTTGGGTTAGTTGTTGGTTGGAAGGGTTAGTTGGAAGACATCGCATTTTAGCGATAAACTCGCCCTCTGTACACTGAATTTATAATTGTTATTTTTATGACACTATTTTATTTTGTAATATTGTAACCAATGTACAGTGAAGAATAAATAAAAAAAAATCTTATGTTTTGAGGTTTTTTTTATCTACGCCGGTGAAATAATAAAAATAACTGTTGATCTATTTTTTCAGTGAAGACAAAATGCATAATAGTAATAGGTTTGATTTCTATGAGGATATCTGCAGATGATTAATTTTATCAAATATTTGATATCAGTAAGAAATTGTTGGTAAATTCACTAGGGTGGAATAAATGTCCAGCAGGCAATGCGTTCGCTAATTACTCATAATATAAATGTATTATTTTATGAACAATGTACAACATTTAGGTATATTAACCCTCCAGTTCCCAACGTCACCTACAGGTGCTGCGATTTCAAAAAAATATTAAAAATATGTGGAATTTTATCATTATTTTTATTTTGGTACATATTATATTTTTGTACAATGGTTTTACAATCCAAATGTGTATATTTTTTTACGACTGGCAACACTATGTAAACTAACGTATTTTGTCATTTTTTGTCGAGTGGATGGAAGACTACTGGCTGAACGGGGTGCGATAGATGCAGCGATCGGAATTGCATTTTTGGAATTTGGTTTTGGTTGCAGTGTTTCAATTTTATATATATTGGTGTTTTTGACGCAATTTTTTCTTTTTTTGACAATTACAGTGTGCTCGCGATCAGTAAGTACAAACTTCAAAAGTAATTAGAATTACCAAGCTCATTGTGTGTTATTGTTACCCGCATTGGTGCATTCCTTGATATTGCACTCGACACATCCATATACGAGTGTAACATATTGAACTACTGACTTTATTTTTTTCCTCATAATTTCCAATCATGGATGAACTCCATAAACCCAGACCTCCAGATAAACCTCCTCCTTATGACACCAGTACTCAGTCATTGGACCTTCAAGGAGACACCCCAACATCTCCTGCCGAATTTGTTGTAGTTACAACTAAAAAAAAGAAAGGGAAAAAAAGGGCCAAAACTATGGACTCACCTAACCTCAGCGATGAAGAGACCTGTTTTACTAATGACCCGACAATCATACCTACTTCCCCCAAAACTCTTCTCCCATCCTATCAAGCTTCTCAAACCCTCCCCACATCTTCGCATCCTGTAAATAACAATGTAAGAACGATATATAACCATATGGACAAAGGTCCATTTGTTGTTCATGTGTCCAAAACTGACAATAGCCTACTTCATGATATTGACTTCGGGAAATTTTTAGTTAAAAATCAGATTACCACAGCTTGGAACGGGATAACTAAGGTTGGCCGCAACAAGCTTGCAGTTAAATTCACTGACTATAAGGCGGCTAACCACTTTCTTTCTTTGGAAAACGTAACTAAGAATTTTAATGTTTTTCTACCCTCATTTAACATCACGAGGATGGGTGTAGTCTCGATTCCCCCTCACATCCCCGAATCGGAGATCTTGGAAGGCATTGAGATTCCACAGTCCGGATCAGGACGACTGATTAAATGCAGAAGGTTGAGCCGGAAGAGTAAACAAGGTGAAACGACGGAGTGGATCCCAACCAACAAGGTGGTCCTCACTTTTGATGGTCAGGTGCTCCCCTCTAATGTCGCGATGTACCGAGTTATTCTACCGGTGAAGCCATACATTTATCCCACTCTCCAATGTTACAAGTGCTTCCGATTTGGACACTCCCAAACAATATGCAGATCTGTTTCCAGATGTTACAAATGTGGAGGGAACCACAACAAAGAAGAATGTGATCTTGCTGCCGATGCTATTAAATGTGCAAATTGTAAAGGCAACCATTCCCCAACTTACAGGTTCTGTCCTGAGGCAATCAGACAGAAGAACATCAAAGTTTCCATGGCCACGGAAAGTATATGTTACGCTGAAGCGTGTAGGTTCCATGCAGTAGCAAAACCATCTTACGCAGAAGCAATCAAAACAGTCACCCCCACTTCCGAAAGGAAAACAATCTTTAAACCTGTTCAGCCACACAAACCCCTGTCTTCACCCTCTTCATCTCACAATCATCTCTTACCAGGCCCCTCTTCCCCACTGGGCACTATGGGCACGTGCCCAGGGCCCCGCGATCGAATGGGGCCCCCTAGTTCCTGCCAGATTACCAAATGATAACCGATATTTAGGTATTACCGAAAAACATTAATTTTGATAATGACTTACTACAATACCTACGCTTATTAGCTTTAGTTTGCCGCATGCGCATAGCTATACCTTGTAGGTACAACATAGCTTGAACTTTTTGCCAGATGGGTCAGTGATGGGAAACAGAAAATATCTATTGGTGTAAAAAATATGTTGGCTAAATATGTGGCTGTATGTATGTTTTAAACTATTCAAAATAAATTAATTCATTCATCAATCAATTTTATTGCACTAGACATATAAACATTGGGTAGGTAAGAGACCATTGTTTTCAGTTTTTCTATTTAAATTTTACTTTCAAGCAATAAAAACCACTTAAGACTTTCGGAAAATGCTTAAGTCTTTATCAGGTACTTTTGTGTTGTGTCTATTCTTATGATTATTAACAATTTTTAAAATTATTAAAATAAGAAAATATTGTTCGTCGTTGCAAAGTTACATCGATTTCAGATTTGACATCCGTCAAAAAGATCAAACTATTAAATGCAACTATAAACAGGGTATAAGTACTCCACTCTCGCTCAAAAATGAGGTTTTCCGATATTAGTATGTTTAGGTTAATTTAAATACCTATATGTAGGTATAAGAATACAATTAAAAGTTTACAATTTGATGCGGTGTGGTTTATGTCATAAAGAAACCTAATTCTAACGTCATACGTAATACCAAAGACAAAAAAGGGGAATTCCCGAATCCCGATCGTCGTTTGACTTGATGAACGGGAATTCCCCTGTATTTGTCTGCGATGTTGTGACGTTTGTTTTGTTTGTAGTTGTTACTGACTGTGCTCGAGAGTCGAGCTCTGATAAAAAAATAGTATTGTTTGATTAAATCGTCGTTTGTCTGTTTTGTGTTGGCGAATATTTTCGTTATAAAATTAATTAAATACTGAATTATAATATAAAATGTCGAAACGGTCATATCCTAGTGGATCTGAAAAAAGGAAAAAAGCTCTACATCAGAAAGAAATAATTGAAAAGTTACCAAAATTAACATCATATTTTACTACTACTACTGGAGAAACTTCTGTAAGTAGCAATCAACTAATTAATGTTCCACATGATGAGTCAGCTCAATCACGAATTGCGGGAATTTCTAAACCTTCATGTTCCAATTTTGATAAAGAGATAGAATCAGAAAGCGACTATTCCTACGACGAAAGTGCAACAACTTTAGTGACTTCACTAAAACCGACAACTGTGTCAATTGAACTGCAGTTTTCCAACACAGAAGAATTAATATCACACGACCCCGCCGATTATTTCCACGAAAAGTTTATTGAATTAAATCGCGAAATTTTAATTCGTAAAGGACCAGTATATTTTCAAAATAAAGATTCTGACTTTTCCGAGGCATCTAGAACCTACAAAGATGGTAATAAATTAGTAACGAGATATTTCAACAAAGCATTATTTATTCGGAAATTAAAGAACAATGAAAGCGTTGAAAGAAAATGGTTGCTGTATTCGCCTTCCAAATGCTCGAGTTACTTATGAATTTATGCTAAGCGAGTTATTTTTGTAGAATATTTTTTATATTTCCAATTTTTTTATAGTTAGTAACTAATTAAAAATAAATTTAGAACCTTGTTTGTCTACTTTCATTATCTATTATAACTAAATAGTATTTTCTCAAGGTCATAGGGGCCCCATGATCCTAATGTGCCCAGGGCCTCAAATAGTTTAAAGACGGCCCTGTCTCTTACTCTTCCCAAACGGTCAACAGCCTACTATTCCTAATGGTGCTGGACTAGTTAATAGCTCAGCTCATGATCTGTCTAATCAACTATCAATTCAAACCATCCCATACATCTTAGAACTTATTCTAAACTTAGTTAAGATCAATAATAGTAACATACCGTCCAACGTAGCATCCGAAATTAGTTCTATTCTCTCACTTTTTAAACATGGGCAATCCCCAACCCCCTCCCCCTCTTCTCCCTAAGATTCTGCAGTGGAACTGCAGAAGTCTTAGCAATAAAAAAAATGAACTTCTCAGTCTTCTGTCAACCTCTTCCATCGACGTAGCGGTGGTCCAGGAGACGTGGCTAATCCCGGGATCTCATTTTAGCATCCCGGGCTACCATTGTGTTCGGGACGACCGCGTTGATGGTAAAGGTGGTTCTGCCATTTTCATCAAAAAACAAATTCCTTTCTTTCCCATCACAATTACTACCTCTAACCGTAGCTACGAGATCTGTGCAATTCAAACCCTGAACATCAATATATATTCTATATACATTCCCCCCTCTCCAAAGCCTAATTTGGACTCACTCACGTCACTCTTCTCTCTCTTTTCTCCTCCCTGCCTAATATTGGGAGATTTCAATTCCCATCATAACCTGTGGGGCTCAAGCCAAACCGACAGAATGGGTCGTCAGATCCTTGACCTTATGAATGAATCCCACTTATGCCTTCTCAATAATGGGACCCCAACTAGATTCCAAAATCCCAACCAGCGCCCCAGCGCAGTGGACCTGTCACTCGCCGACCCTTCTCTTTCACCCCTTTACTCCTGGTCTGTGATGGACGATCCTTGTGGAAGTGATCACTTCCCAATTCTGCTCGTACCCCCACAACCTTTCATTCTTTCTTCTTCGCTCTCACTAAAAATAAAGAGGCACAATCTTGCAAGGATTGACTGGATGAAATATAGTCAAACTGTAGAGAATAGAATCCCATCCCTACCTACAGTTAATCCTGACGACATCTCGGCATGCTACGAACAATTCGTAGAACTTATAACCGAATCTGTCGAGTCTTCAATTCCAAAAAAATCTGAGAGAAAACTCCGCAGACCTCCCCCTGCCCCTTGGTGGGACCAAGATTGTGAGAACGCAGTTAACGATAGGAGACTTGCGGCGCTCGTTTTCAGACAGAACAAAACCCAGGATAATTTTATTCACTTTAAACATGTCGAGGCCAAAACCAAAAGAACCTTGAAAAAGAAAAAAAAGCAGGGTTGGAAAGACTTCTGTTCCTCTTTGTCCCCTGACACACCGCTTTCTAGGATCTGGGACAATATTAAGAGATTTAGAGGGGTATTCTCACCTCCTAAACTCCATCCATCCTCAGACAAATGGATCCTTGAATTCGCGGACAGACTAGCCCCCCCTTCAGTGCCAAATCACAATGAAATTTCTCATTCCTATTCCCACCCTCCTCTTGGAGAGATTGACAAGGAGTTCAGCGACGAAGAACTAAGGCTAGTCCTGGAATGCACTTCGGATACATCCCCGGGAATCGATGGAATAACATACAGCCTTTTACAAAGACTACAAACGGTTTCTCTAGAATATTTACTCAACATTATTAATACTATTTTCATTACAGGCAAATTACCTTGCTCGTGGAAGACTCAGATCATTGTTCCAATCTTGAAAGCTGAAGCTGACCCAAATCTGGGCCAATCATATCGACCAATTGCACTCTCCTCAGCAATAGCCAAAACTACAGAACACATGGTGAAAAATCGGCTAGATTGGTTCATAGAAGGTAACAGGAAGTTGCCTCCTTGCCTATTCGGCTTCAGGAAGAGAATGGGAGTCATGGACAGTGTAGCCACCTTGGTCACAGATGTCCACGTATCCTTATCCAAGAGAGAGCTCTTGGGAGGTGTATGCTTGGACATCAATAGTGCTTTTGATAATGTTATTATTCCTAAATTGTGTGCAAAGCTTGATCATTTGGGCATTCCTCCTACCCTCTCCTCCTTTATCCGCAATCTTCTATCTGGACGTGAACTGATAATTAATGCCCGTAATCATCCTCCTATCAGGAGAACTGTTCACAGAGGATTGCCGCAGGGCTCAGTGCTCTCACCCATTCTATTCAACTTGTACACACATGATATCTCGCAGTCCCTATCCTCGGATGTCCAAATTCTACAATACGCGGATGATCTGTTCGTTTATAGCTCAAATAAATCCATAGACACCCTCCAGGCCTCCTTGCAATCTTCACTTTCTTCTCTGAACTGTTGGATGTCAGACCACGGTTTTACACTTTCCTCCCAGAAATGTAAAAGCATTGTATTCTCCAGAAAACTCCATCCAGTCCTCCTGAAAGTTAAAGTGGACCAACAGTTGATCAATTCTGTTAACAAAATAAGATTCCTGGGGGTCATATTGGACTCTGGTCTTAGATGGAATTCTTTCATTGAACACTTACACTCCAAGTGTCAGGCCGGTCTCAATGTCATGAGAGCCGTTTCCAGGGTCTGGTGGGGTTGCCACCCCTCGACACAAAAAATTTTCTACACTGCATTTATCCGCAGCCACTTGGACTTTGGATCCTTCCTAATAGCCCCAACTTCCAAGAAAAACTTGTTGAGACTGGACCGGATCCAGTCTCAGTCTCTTCGGTTGATTACGGGTGCGATGAGATCCTCCCCTGTCAACGCCTTACAGGTAGAGGCTGCAGACCCCCCACTTGAACTACGCAGACAGCTCGTATGTGACAGATTTTTAGTCAAAATCTTGCGTATCATCGATCACCCGCTGTCTCACAAACTTCAGCTCCTCTCTTACTTGGTAACCCATTTACCGGTATGGAGAGGTAAAGATCCACCGACTCTTGTTACTAGCTATAGAAAAATCCAAACTCCCTTGTTGGAGAGCTTCGCAGTTCTTCCTGTATACTCTATGTCATTTTCCACTCTAAGTTTTAAACCAAAAGTTATTCTCAATCTGGGTGTCAGTAATGGCACATTCGCACCTCGTATTTTTAAATCAATTATTGATTCTGATTGGCACGACTGGCATCTAATCTATACAGACGGCTCGAAAAGTGATAGAGGTCGTACAGGGGCCGCCTTCCTTTTTGAAGACAACACCAATAAAATGTTCAGGCTCAGAGACGAGTCGTCGGTTTTCACAGCGGAATGTCTTGCTATCAGAGAAGCTCTAAGGGCTCTGACCATTCGCCAGCTCAAGGTTAAAACTCTCATACTCAGTGACTCTCAAAGTGCTCTCCAGGCCCTTCTCTCTCCTGCATTGTCCAGACCAGATGATCTATTATCCTTAGAAATTAGAGACCTCCTACATAAACTTCAGACTTCGGGTGTAGACGTGGTTTTGGGCTGGATCCCAAGTCACTGCGGTATCCCGGGCAACGAGGCGGTAGACCTATTAGCCAAATTGGCTACGGACCTCCCTAATCCATCTGGATCTGTTTCAGCCTCTGATTACACCTTATTATTTGACCGGAATCTCATCCAGTCCTGGCAGGCAGAATGGTCAGAGACCAGTCAACTCAAAGGAAGAAAGTATGCCTTAATCCAACCCGATGTGTCAATGAAACCCTGGTTTTCAGAAATTTTAATGAGTAAGGCTGACACCTCCACAATCTGCAGAATGAGATTAGCTCATTGCTGTACCAGATCCCATCTATACAGAATCCACGTTATCGACTCTCCTCTGTGCGACTGCCAAGAGGAGGAGGATCTTGATCATTTATTTTTCGAATGCCCGATCAACAACATCTACCCAACTTTGATTAATGACCTGGCACATTACAGGGTTCCACTACCTACAAATATTTCCTTGCTCTTGAGTTCTAGAGACCAAAACATTTTCAAACTCCTTGTCCTGTTCCTCAAGACCCATTTGATGAAGCTTTGAATGTTGAATTTTTGTATTTTTTCCTGATTTTTTGCTGATCTAATAATTTTTACTTGCAGTTTCTGGCTAGGAACACCCTCAAGGGTGAAAGCCAACAAAATAAAAAGAGAGAAGAGTCATTTTTTGTCAGCTCTTGGCGGGAATATTGGTGTTAGTGTTACGTTCCGAAATAAACATCAATAAAAAATGTCTAAATAGTAATTTTCATGAAATATTTTTTCAAAAACAGATTTATAAAGGATCAATTTAGAATTTACACAAATTTTTAATCATGATTTCATTTAAATATTCGATTTATAGCTATTTAAAACTGCAATATCACCTCTAGGTGACATTGGGCATGACAGGTACATCATTGAACAAATTTAAGAACCATTTATTTGCATTGTATTAATTCTTGTTTCTTGTTAATTTTATTAGGCCTTGTGCCCAAAAATGGTTCTTTTGGTAAGCTGAAAATGTATTTTGAATACTTGAACAAAAAATTCTGAAATAACTTTGTTTCTGTTGCTTCAAGCCACATTTCAATAGATGAATCAATGGTACCATATTATGGGCATTATGGGAGAAAGCAGCACATAAAGCATAAACCTTAGATTTAGTTACAAGATATGGGCAGCGGCTACTCGTTTCGAGTATCTCGTCGATTTTGAGCCTTATCCCTGTAAAATTTATATAATATCAAACACATCTATGTGAAAAAAATCGTTTTCTTCAATTAAAAATGTAATTTTGCCTTATAAAAATATGTTTTTAAAATATTTATTTCTAGTAATAATGTACTACACTACATAAATTTATGTGGTGTAGTACATAATTACTATAACTAATTATTTTAAAAATGTTTCGTGATTACTACATTGTATCGCTAATAAAATCAAACAAAAATATGTTTGTTATGTTTTTGTATAATTTGGTATCTACAGTGCCCAATGTCACCCTCAGGTGCCACCTCCCCCATAAAAAAACTACAAAAAATTATCATTTTTTGTCGATCGTCCATTACATTGGACTCCATATAGACCCCGTATACAAAATTTCATAGGAATATTATGATTAGGTAAGGCATGGGAATTGGAGGGTTAAATTTAAAGTAGGCGTATTAACGTTGTGAAAATTCATTTTAATATAAGTTTTAAAATGTTATACATACTAAAACACAATTTAATTTTCACGTATGAATTTGTATTTAGTCAATTAATAATGACTAAATGCTAATTGCCGAGCTCTTTCGCCTTGCAACATCTTCAGGGCAAGGGTTAATTAAAACTAAAAGCTAGCTTGTTATTTTTGATATTTCTTATGAGTTCATTATCATCGTTTGGGAACCATTACAATACGATGATTAAGATGTCAATAAATAAAATAGAAAATGCCAATTATATTACAAAATGTCAATGATATTACATACACTAGATAAAGGAAAAACAAAATAATAATAGTACATAAATTACAATTAAAAAATACAAATTATATATCATATGTTTTTATCATATTACAAAATGTTAATGATACTAGATACATACACTATAGATGAAGGAATAACAAAATAATAATCCACAAATTACAATTCAAAGAACATAATGACAATATTAACGGTGCGAACTGAATGGTTGCACTTTGTTAAAAGATTGAATTGGTTACAACAAATGTTAGAAAATTGCAGTGTTTTTGTTGAAATAAGTTTTTACCTATTACTGTTTGTGTATATCATTGATATGTTTATTTTAATTTGTGTTGTTCTGTGTCTAGTTTATCTGTAAATTTTGAACTTATTTTTGTTGATCTATATTGTTAAAGGCTTTGCCGTTTATGAGATGAAATAAATAAATAAGTAAAAGTATATTATCGTAAATACATAAAAATACACTCCATGCAAATTTATAGAAACAAAACATCTCATAATATGTTACAATGATGACTGAATAATGTAGGCAGTAACTACCGCTGACTATTATACTGTCAATGTAATGAGAATAATTTATCGTAAAAAGTTTTGGTACATATGGATAATGATATACCTACTTACTTATCCATACCTACAATATTGCATAACGTATTTTAATTATAAGTATTATTATGTTTTGTTGTTGGATAACATCAAATATGTATATAGGTGTATCATTTCTTGTAGTCAACGATTTATTTTAATAAAGTTACCTTCTTCTTCTTCTTCTTCCTAGCCTACTCCCGTCCACTCCTGGACGAAGGCCTCCTCCATCGCCTTCCACGCCGCTCTATCTTGGGCTCTCTGCATCCAGTTGACACCGACGTACTTGACCAGGTCATCCCTCCATCGTAGTGGTGGTCTTCCTACACTCCTGGTAGTTGTTTTTGGTTTCCAGGTTAAGACCCTCTTTGACCACTTATCTTCTGGATCTCTGGCCATGTGACCTGCCCACCGCCATTTGAGACATGCGATACGTTGGGCAATATCTGTTACTTTTACTTTAAAGTTACCTAATTCCATTATATTAATATTACGGTATATATAACATAATTACAACATATAATATCAAATGTTAGGTATATTTAGGAAAAATAAAATATACAAAGAAAGAAAAAAGAAATAGAATAATGATACCTAACTCAAAATATATAATAATATACCCAATGTATTAATAAATTATCAATGATTTTATTTGATATTACCTACTATTTCTTAAAATCGATTCGAGTGTTTATGAAGGGGGGGGGGGGGTAGAGAGATATTAATAATTGTGTGTAGACTAAATCCTGATTAAATTAATGATATTTAGATGTTCAATTTATTCACTGTGTCGGTGTTTAGGTAGTAGAATTCCATATCGAAATAAACAAAACAAGCGTTTTATTCTACTAATGATATAATTTGTGAGAGGGACGTCTTTCGTCTTATGAGGACATTGTCAATCTCATAAGACGAAAGACGTCTCTCTCACAAATTAAATCATTAGTAGAATAAAACGCTTGTTTTGTTTATTTCGATGTTCAATTTAATGTGCAGAATGGAAAGCATAAAAAATATTGTCAAAGAATTAATTAGTGAAGGCAATTTGATGAAATGATTTTAAAAACTAAATTACTAATGCTGGAAGATCAAATGAGTACGGGTTGAAATTGAGTGATCAATACATTCGTAGAGCACGAGCCATGCTCAATTTTGGGATAGGTTTTTTGATAAAATAAATGTTGATATACTGTTGTATTTATTTTATTTTCTAGTTTTATTATTGATAATTTGGGTTACATTTAAGTCATTACGATTACCTACTAGATATAATGAAATCATAATTATATGCATGTATTGATATAATTTATGTTGATTAAAGACGTACAGATAGGCACCCACCTAGCTTGCATGATATGGATAGATTAAATAAAATACCTAACAATATTTATTAAGATCAACATATATTATCGCTAAATTAAACTGTATACAATTATACATACATATGTACATAATTTTCGATTTAATAAACTCCATTTCTGGTAGATAAGTAGCACTGTGGCAGTAGCGTGCCTTCCATACATGCTCAAATGCGTTGCATTCTCTAATGCCCTGAAGAATGTAGGAATAAAATCTTTAAATCGAAATTGATTATATAAAAAAATGGTTTTTGCGCTTCGCGATCTTGTGTTTTAATTTCAAGGTGACGTGATGATAGCTCAGGGAATAAAATAAATATAATTGTTTTAGGATGCTCATAAAGAGTAAAGGAGTGGTAGTTTATGATTACACTTTTCGATTAATACCTACTCAACTTAAAACGATATTATTTGTGATTATCGGTCAACGGAAATGTGATATATTCTTTGAAAAAGATGTCGAGAATAATAATTATTTATCTCGCTTCTACTCAATAAGCATTCAATTATACGTTTTTTGTCAGTTGATTTCTATTTCAGTTTTCTACGTATTCTCATTTAAATGTTTGTATATAATATGTAGTTACATATTTATATTTTCTCTTAGGACGTATGGTCACAGTGTCAGTGTTTACAAGCGGTTATGCGTCCAGCTTGCACGAAGAAAATAATATTACATAGGTATTATTTGGTTAGAAAAATCGATGAAACTCGAGTACCTACATCTTTAAATCCATAGACAATCAATGAGATTTAATAAATATTATAAAAATAATTAGTTTATTACTTTTTGGTAAGAAAATGTAAAAATATGATTAGTAAAATAAAGGACTATTCTTCCATTAATCTTCTTTAGATACCTACTCTTTGTGTCGAAGCATGCGCGATGATGAAATAGGAGGTGGTAAGATTATGAAAATAAAGGACTATTCTTCCATTAATCTTCTTTAGATACCTACTCTTTGTGTCGAAGCATGCGCGATGATGAAATAGGAGGTGGTAAGATTATGAAAATAAAGGACTATTCTTCCATTAATCTTCTTTAGATACCTACTCTTTGTGTCGAAGCATGCGCGATGATGAAATAGGAGGTGGTAAGATTATGAAAATAAAGGACTACCTATTCTTCCATTAATCTTCTTTAGATACCTACTCTTTGTGTCGAAGCATGCGCGATGATGAAATAGGAGGTGGTAAGATTATGAAAATAGAGTTATTTTATATAAAGCATAATAATATATTATAATGATCTCATTCTTTACCACACACGTTTTTGTGTGTAACGTAAAAAGTAACGGAAATGAAAATATAATATAACAGAGATTAAAAATTTATTATACTTATAGAAGATAATATAATAAATTTTTAATCTCCGTTTAATACGTATAATCACCTATTTAGGTCCCCATCGTTTTGTACCAAATTTTAGATTTTCACAGGTACGTATTAAATAATTATAAAATTTCATTCAAAAGATATTTAAAATTTTTGACTTGGTTATGATGCTTGCCACGGATTCCGAAAAAAAACAAAAATTATTTTCAGCCAAAGGAGAATACGATGTTTTGCATATTATTAAGCAAACCACTTTTCTGGCTATTCTTCTAACTAAAATTGTCGAAGGGGTGATATAATTAAGAGATGATTTATATAATTATTTTCACACACATACACATGTAGTGCGTTTAAAAATATTTTAGATATTGGGTACATACATACCTATAGGTATATTGGTAAGGTTTAGGGTGCATAATTGGGATTATCCATAATCTAGAAAATACTTGGTATGAGTGGTACCTATATTTATGTACAAAACCATGGTTAATTGCTTATTTTGTAAAAGGGCAAGGTTATAATATAGCCATATATTTTATATTTAAGTACTGTAGCTCTGCACCCATGGGTCGAAGTAATAATATGCAAATGATCTATATTATGTATTTAAACGATAATTTATTACAGAGTTCTAAGCAATTACTTTTTACTAAGATAACTAACTACAATAATTTCTAAATGTCGACCTTTTATACACTTCAATATCATCTTATAAATTTTAACATCTGACAGTTATCTAGAATATAAATATACCTACATACATATGTATCTGCATTAGGTATAGGTACTTGTAGTATGTACTCATGTAATACCAAAACTAATATTATATCTATCACACGTCCGTATTTTAAACATAATACGATATTTTATTAGATAACTTACTTATTGATTCCGATGGCCGAACAGCCCTTGCAGGACCTTTGCCTCCGAAACAATAGATCTCCAAGCCTTTCTATCTTGAGCAATGGACTGCCATATATTTATTTTAGAAAATTTTCTGTATTTTTTTAATAAATTTTTTTACGTAAGTACATTACATAATTTTATTATTATCTACCTACTAATAAAGATGTAATTTTCCCATAAGAAGTCTATGGCAGTACACATACAGGTACCATATGAATGATATAGATACCTACATAATTATCTATATATTATAGTGTCTAGAATTATGGTAGGTGTGTATAGGTACTGATATAATCACGTAATATGTCTTATGTCGTGTTAGAACTCGCTACCTACATGATCTGATATACCTAGAGGTATAAATATATTATACACACATACATATAATAGCAAGTATATTGCCTCTTACGTTCACCCCTGACCTGAATTTGAACAAGGAAAAAATAATATGTAATAATTTCAAGGTTGAATCTGTGAAGTATAGCGGCAGATGAATGAACTAAATGTTGATCTTGATCCTAATATTATTATTATCACAAAGAATTATGTATTCCATTGTTGGCTACGTATGAATAAATAATATTATGTTCTTACAAGACAGTCGTACTGAATTATTTACGAAATAAAATACAAAACTCTTTCACGTGTGAATCTACTATAAAATAATATCATATTCATATATTCTTACATAGGCATCTAATTACCTAGGTACCTACCTTAAAGAAATATAATAAGTACATAATATTATACTTACAAGTTTTCATACGGGGTAGGCTCACCCTCAATATAAAGTAATTACATTAAGAATTAAGAATTATAAAAAAATACAATAAGAAGTACTATGTAGCAACCATCCCATCCAAGAGCAGCGCTATCAACGATACTTTACTTTGATAATTTAATGAGAGCCATCGTTAGAATATTGTGATAGACCACGCTTATTTCTT